>WOXC01009472.1:0-71657 GCA_011680675.1 Gymnobelideus leadbeateri
AAACGTAAACTGAAATTTCTTTTGTGAAGCAACTACATTAAGTGGAGACATGAGAGTGGGCATGTGAGGGAAGGATAGGAGAGAGACTGGAAGAAGTGGAAAGTACAGACCTGATCAGGACTTAACCTGCAGCTAAAAATGTAATCATAATTAATAGCTACTTTCTTCCCTTATTTCCTTAATAAGCTTGTTAAACAAAAGTAAAGGTCCCACTAATTTGAATCTGCTTGCTTCCTTTTCCCACTGACTAGAAAGAAAGTTAGGGAGGAAAGGGGAAAAAGCCATTCAGGCTTTACTGATGCCTGTTATTTGAAGTATTATTTTGTTGTTTGTTTGGATTTTTGTGCTATCTTATGATATTAATAGGCAGCTAGGTGGCACAGTGGATAAAGCATGGGGCCTAGAATCAGAAATATTCTTCTTCACAAGTTCAACTCTGGCCTTAGACACTTACTAACTGTGTGACCATAGGAAAGTCATTTAACCCTGTTTGCCTCAGTTCCTCATCTTTAAATTTTGGATAAGGAAATGGCAAACTATTCCAGTCTCCTTACAAAGAAAATTCCAAATGGGGTAATGAAGAGTTGGACAAATCTGAAAAGTGACTCAGCAACACCATATCAACAAACTATTTTCAGTGAAAATGTTCCTAATATGTATCATATACGTCTCTGCTATTAAACAGTATTCTGAATATAATTTAACATTTTCAGTCGTTTTAGTCACCATTGTGAATACTAGTCATATAGTACAATAGCACAGTGATGCAACTATGAAGAGATACAGGGTTTCCTGTTTTTCTAAATGACTTCAGATTGATGTACTTTTCATATAAATTTTTGGGTGTTCCTCGTTGTTATGTTACTATTTGTTCTATTTCATTTTTTCAATGTATCTGTCTTTAGCAGTTCCCCTAATTTATTTTTATTTTTTTTGCATTTTTGGAGGGGGAAGGCAGGGAAATTGGGGTTAAGTGACTTGTCCAAGATCACACAGCTAGTAAGTGTTAAGTGCCTGAGGTTAAATTTGAACTCAGGGCCTCCTGACTTCAGGGTCAGTGTTCTATTCACTGTTCCACCTAGGCAATCTCTTCCCTAAATTTTTAACTGACATGTTTAATTAACAATAACTGGAGAAACAATTCAGAAAGCAGTAGAATCTTGTATAAGGAATAACTGATAGAGTAGGAGGTATTAGGATTAGAGTCAGAGAAGAACTATCTTACGAGTAACGTGGATTAATCTTACTGACAGAACTGGAATCAGGAGGACCTGAGACAGCCTCAGACACTTAACGCTTACTAGCTCTGTGACCTTGGGCAAGTCACTTAACCCCAATTGCTCTTCCTCCCCACCTCCAAAAAAGCAAAAAAAAAAGTTATTTGTTACTTCTATTTTTGTTGTTTAAAGGCGTTTTTTGCTTACTTCTTAATTTTTAATCCTATTCTTGATAGGTGAGGCCAACAGGTAAATGAAATTTTGCTGTATTGTAGATAATGATAGAGAGTATGTATAAATCCATGACTTGTCATTTTGATGACTGAATGCCAAAAAATGTCTCCTCTAATGTGTTATTTGTTGAAAAGGTTGATATACTCTTCTGACCTACATGAAGTTCATCAATCCATTGTTCAACAAATACTGTGCTGCTTGGTCCCAGAGTATTCTACTCAGTACTAAACAAGGCAAGAGGGTAATAAACAAGTTTCAACTCAAATGTTTTTCTGCGTTGTCTTCTCCATCTTTCTCTTCCCTCTTCCCTGGTCAGATGACCACTTTGTATTCCATCAGAGAATTGTTTTTTGCAATATACTTTGGGAACAATGGCATAACTACTTATCTCTAAGTCTTAACTTAAGAGTTCGATTTTTGTTTATACCAACTTGTAATTTCATTGACATAGGGGAAACTTTTGCAATGCACAGCATTAGAGATTTCTTTGGGGGTCACTCAAAGGCTAAGCTAAATTGCCCAGGTTGGACTGTATATAAATAGAGATAGATATCAATACATATAGATAGATGATAGACAGATAGACAGACAGACAGATAGATAGATAGATAGATAGATAGATAGATAGATAATGGAAAAGGTAGGACTCACACTCGGGTTTCCCTGACTCCAAGGATGGCTCCCCACTACCCCATGATTTCTTTCTTATCATTCCTTTACTTTTTCACAAGAAAAATAAATAAGACAGACCTGGAAGAAGATCAAGGATAACTCTTGGCATAAGTTAAACAGACCATACCTAGAAGCACCATACTTTCCATTGCCATAATTATCACGGCCCCTGATAGTATTTTTATCTTTTCCAGCACATATAACACCCCATGGTCCTGCCAATGCTAAAAAAGAAAAGGTAAAATATATGTTATTTTTCTTTGTCTAGGTCTAGGATGTTCCCTACCTTCTCAATCTCCAGTCACTTAAAGAATTCTTAAAATTATACCCCTGGCTATTTTTTAAATCTATCTATACCCTAAGTATGGCATAAATTTTAAATTTCCTAAAACACAAAAATTCCTACTATTTAATGGCACCCAAAATATTTTTCAAAATATTGATTTGCTGGTGTTTTGTTTTCCCCAGGAGTTTGACAGCTCTTTGATAACATTATAGCCAACTTAATTTAATTGCTATATACAAACATCTTTTTAAAATTTCTGAATATTCAGAACATAATATTCAATAATAGCACCCATAATGTAAAAAAACACAACATTCTGAAATACTAGGTTAGCTATAAAACAGGACTTTCTCATTCTATCCTTAAGGTAACTCAGTCAGTATACAACATTTGAATGAGGGTGGGTTAGGGAATGTTCTAGATAAGCAAGAAATTTCATCAGCAAGGTTTATTTAGCGTTATATAAACAATGGGTGGAAATCAAGCAAACTCAGTACCTAGTGGCAATATATTAACAAAATGACATAAAAATTGAAAATACTGAAAGACTGGGGGCACATATCTTTTGATCAGTTTTTACAAAAGTTCATATTTCAGTTAAATGTATTACCCTTGGAATCTGGATTTTATTAGTACACAATATATTTGAAATTTCCTAGCTAACTTCCACAAGAAAGAATACTTATTAAATCCTATTTCCCCTTGAAAGGAATAATTTGTTAATAACATGGAAGGGTTTTCAGTGACTATATTTGTATGTATTTACACACACATATGTATGTGTGTGTAGATAAATACACACATATGTGGAATTTCATAAAATACTTGAATTTCATAAGAAAAATCATAGAACAAAACTCAATTAATTCATGAAAAATATCTTTGACCAAAATTTAACTTGTAAACCCTAACATTTACTTTTAGAACAACAGTGTAGATAAAAGGATATAGTTTAGATTCACTGATTTTTTTTTCCTCTTTCTATGTTAAGTGGACTTTAATCTTTGATCTCAACCACACTAGTCTTTCATTAGGGATTTTTCCAAGACAAATAGAAAAATGCTAGTGAACAAACACTAGAATACTGGAATTATTTTGTTTCCTAAAACAAAGCAAAACATTTTGCTGATTTCCAATTCTGGTTTTAGTAATTTCGAGACCAGAATTAAATGATTTTCTGATACTTCCGTACTACCTTTTGCTTCTCTTCTTATCGAACTAAGCTGTAAATGGAATTCATTTACAACTAAGCTAATTTTACTAGTAACTTACACAATACTATTTTAGTTGTCTTCATGACCTTTAAATGCTCCTTTAAAACTAGTTTGAAAACATGAATGAAACTATTGAAGTTTTCATTTTAACTTACCTGTTGAAATAAAGGCAACAAAAATGAGTATCTTGATGGGAAACATCTGATAACCTTTTCTCTGATGGTACAGATGCTCAGGGTTGTTATAATCTCTTGGTCTCAATGATATTTGGTGAAGTTCAATGATAAGCCACTTTAGTCTCAGAAATATAGTTGGTTCTTGTTTTTAAGTACTAATTTAATGAGAAAGATGAAGAAAGGTGTCAGAAAGACAGAGTAAGAGAAAAAAAGAATGTTTTGGAGAAGGCTAGCAGAGTTATAAAGAGACTGGGTAAAGTGGAGTCTTTCTGAACCAAAACTGGCAATGTGGTTCATTCATAGAGCTTAATAAGTGTAAAAATAAACAAACAAAAAACCCAAATATGTTCGAAGTCAAACAAAAGAATTAAACATGACTAAAAGGAAAAATGAAATGAAAAATTAAGGGCATTTTGACAAAGTTAAAGCAATTTGGATAAGGAATAAGGAAATGTATTAATGGAATAATGGCAGATTTAGTCATGTGTATAGGAATTTGTTTTTCTTGCTATATGATTCTTTGAATTGTTGAGTTTCCTTAATAGCTGGCGGCAATTTAATATGTTTTAAAGGTTTAATTACTGTCATCTTCCAAAGGTCACAGTCTAGCATGCATTATATTTGCAAAATAAAGAATAATTATAGGTGAAACATATTTAATAGCTGAGTTAATTCTCCTAGAAAAGGAAATTAAAACCAAAAGAATATTGAACTTTATCTTTGTTAAGAACAAAAACAGAAAAGAAAATTATTGATGTATTGGAAGAAATTTAGAGAAGCAAAAGGCTATGACAACTCTGAGGGTGTTATATAAGAAGACTAAATTTAAAATAGAACAATTATATTTATTTTCAGAGCTTATGAAAGGACCTAATGGAAATCAATCTACTTTGATACAACGAAATACCTGCCATGAGCTGCCTCATCTCCTATGCTTCATATCTGAAGTCTCTGTCATCTGGACCTTTTCTTCCATGATTCCCAAATATTTAAAAATACTGGACTAATTCACATCTGCACCTATGTTCCCAAGGCCTCTCCAACATTGAAAATTCTATTTTTTTTTTCAGTTCTGTCAATTCGTAATGTTAGAGTTGTTTTGATTTGTATGAAGGTGGATTGAGAAAGGGCCAGTAGATTTGTCTATTAAGAACTCCATTGGTAAATTTGAAGAGTTGCAGTTGACAGATGGAGCCAGAATACAAATTGTAAGAGGTTATGAAATGAATGAGAGAAGTGGAAATAATGACTACAGACAGCTTTTTTTCTTTATTTTTTTCCCTAGGATAATAGCTCAAGATCTAACAGGGACCTCATAGATCATCTATTCTAACCCCCTACATTGCCAACAGCCTCCATTCCCCTACTCTATTCCTGGCTCTTAAAATTCCAAAACACACTGTCTCATCCTTGGTACTTCTCTCAGTACCTGGATTTTCTTCATCATGGAACATTTAGCTAACCCTGAAGCCTTCTTAACCTAGAACATCCCTCTGTAAGATGGATACTTCTCTCTTATGGTTGAGTTCTCCCAGGTGCCTCCATTTTCTGAAAGGACTTTCATTCACTCCCAATACTATTTCTGGCTTGCAGATTTCCAAATCATGCCCCAAGTCACATACCTTCCCTTTCTACCCCCCTTCCCTCATTTCTCAGCTGCCTTTTGTCTAATACTTATCCACATAAGAATGGAAGCTCTTTGAGTGCTTGGACTGTCTTCTTTTTTTGTTTGTATTTGTTTTCCCAGAACATAACATATTGCCTGGCACATAGTAGGCACTTAATAAATGATTATTTCCTTCCTTCCCTTTTTTTAAATCAAATGCTTTATTAACTTCTAGTTTACATCATTGTTTCCACAAGATTTTGAGTTACAAATTTTCTCCCCATTTTTCCCCTTCCCATCACTCCAAAATAGCAATCACACTGGATATCCCCTCCTCCAGTCTGCTCTCTCCCATATCTTCTCCCATACCCCCTCCAACATTCCAGTGGCATGGTGGATCTCTATGCCCCAGTTCTTGTATATCTTATTTAGCAGTTAGATGTAAAATAATATTGATAATAGCATATATATATACATATATATAAACATTTGATTTTAAAATTTGAATATCAGATTTATTCGCTTCCTTCCTTGTCACCTACCTTTTCTGGGAAGATAAGCAATTCACTATAGGTTGTACATGTGTAGCTATGCAAAACATTTCCATAGTAGATATATTGTGGAAGACTGACTATATTTCCCTCCCTTCTATCACACCTCCCACTTGTTCTATTTTCTGCTTTGATCCTGTCCCTTTTTAAAAGTGGATGCTTCCAACCTCCCCCCCCCCACAATCTGCCCTCTCTTCCATCATCTCGCCTCTCTTCCCCTTTCCCCCTACTCTCTTATAGGGTGAGATGCCCTATTCAGTATGTATGCCATTACCTCCCTAAGCCCAATTCAATGAGAATAAGGTTGACCCATTCCCTTTTCCTTCCTTTTCTTCCCCTGCCTTGTAACCATTTCCCTTGCCTCGTCTATATGAGATAGTTTACCAAATCCTACCTCTCCCCATCTCCTCTTGTCATACTATCTCACCTCTTAATTTCACCTTTTAAATATCATCCCTTCTATCTGTGCCCTCTATCTATGTATACCTGTACACATATATACACACATTTCACACATTCACATATGTATTCATACACCCATATACCCTCCTATATAGACTTATATATGTATATATATATATATATATGTATATATATACATATATATGTATACACACATTTCTATTCCCTTCAATTATTCTCATACTGAGAAAAGTTTCATAAGTTATAATTATTGTTTTTCTATGTAAGAATGTAAATAGTTCAACATTGGTAAGTTCCTTATGATTTCTTTTCCTTGTTTACCTTCTCATGCTTCTCTTGCTTCTTGTGTCTGAATGTCAAATTTTCTATTCAACTCTGGTTTTTCCAACAAGACTGCTTGAAAGTCCACTGAATGATCATGTGTTCCCCTGAAACATGATACTCAGTTTTGCTAGGTAGGTTATTGTTGGTTTTAATCCCAGCTCTTTTGACCTCTGGAATATCGTATTCCAAGCCCTTTAATCCCTCTGTGTTAGAAGCTGCCAGATCCTGTGTTATCCTCATTGTGTTTCCACAATATTCAAATTGTTTCTTCTTGGCTGCTTGTAATATTTTCTCTGTGATCTGGGAATTCCAGAACCTGGCTATAATATTCCTAGGAGTTTTCTTTTCTGGATCTTTTCCAGGAGGTGATGGATGGATTCTTTCAACCTCTATTTTGCTCTCTGTTTCTAAAATATCAGGGTAATTTTCCTTGAAAATTCCTTGAAGGATGATTTCTAGGTCCTTTTTATTATCATGGCTTTCAGGTTGTCTGATAATTTTTAAATAATCTCTCCTGGATCTATTTTCCAGGTCAATGGTTTTCCCAATGAGATATTTCACATTGTTTTCTAACTTTTCATTTGTTTGTATCTGTTTAATAGTATCTTGATTTCTCATAAAGTCACTAGCTTCCATTTGTTCCAATCTAATTCTGAAGGAATGATTCTCTTCAGTGAGCTTTTGAGATTCTTTTTCCATTTGGCAAATTTGACTTTTTAAGGTATTCTCCTCATTGCCTTTTTGAGCCTCTTTTGCCATTTGAGTTAGTTTATTTTTAGGGTGTTATTTTCTTCACTCAGGTTGTTGACTCTCATTTCATAATTTTCTTGCATCTTTCTCATTTCTCTTCCCAATTTTTCTTTCACTTCTCTTATTTGGTTTTCAAAATCCTTCTTAAGCCCCTATATGTCTTGCAACCAGCTCATATTTTTCTTTGAAGCTTTTGGTGCAAAAGTTCTAACTTTACTGTCTTCCTTCTGTACCATGCTTTGGTCCTTTTTGTTTCCAAATAGTAGTGTAAAGTTGGGTTGCTCTGCTTGGTTTGCTTCCTTTGCCTGCTCATGTTGCCACTCAATTACTTGGCTTTGGGGCTTTTTGCCACAGTAGGACTCTGCCACCAGCCAGGGGAGCTTCATCCCAAATGCTGGGGTTTTCTCATCTTCCAAAGGTATTTGTATTTGCCCTCTCTGAAGCCTCCACACTCTCTGGCAAGCTGGTCATACACCCCAGGACCTCTACCCTAGACTGCAAGCCCTATCCAAGCATGTTAAAGCAAGAGTAATTATCCCTCTGACTGGCCATTTGGTCCCTCTACAGACTGCAGGCCAGGAGCTCAAGCTGCCATGTGGTAGAAGCTGCATGCCTCTCAGCAGCTTCTCGCCCTGGGGGCAAAGGCCAACCACACTCCGAACTATTGGATCCCAAAGTCCACAGTGCACTGAGCAATCACTTTGCCCTTAGCATGTGTATTCATAATTCTGGAAACCACCACAGCTGCTGGTGATCTGAAGCTCCTCCAGCCAGTGGCTGGTCAGGCCCAGCCTGGGGCTAAACCCTCTAGCTGCCAGAGGTCTGGGGTTGGCTCCCAGAGCCCTTTGCTGGCTCTTCCCTTCTGGCTTGCCAGGCTATCCTCAGCAGGAGGTTAGCATCTCTGTGTCATTTTGTGGGTTCTGTAGCTCCAAAGTTTGTTCAGAGTTACCTTTTACATGAATTGGAGGAGGTGGCAGCCTGAGCCCTGTGGAGGTCCTGTTTCTACTCTGTCATCCTGACTCCACCCCCCTCCCTTTCTATTTACAGGCGAGGAAACTGAGGTCTATGTCTAAGTGACTTATGTTTGATTGTGGGAGGGAAAAAATAAATAGGCTGATAGAGGACATGGTAATGTTAAGTTAGGGATTTTTTCTTTTAAAGGAATGTGGAAGTAACAATAGATTAGAGACTGAAAATCACAGGGTGGGTGGGTGGGGATAATTACCAAGCTAATCTGCCAGAAGAGAGAAGGAAAGATGAGATCAAGGGAACCAGAAGTTTCAAACCTCATAAAATGCAATGTCCTTGAGGGCAGACTTGTCATTTCTTTTTAAATCTCCAATGCCTTGCAGAGTGCCCTACATATAAGTTGTTGCTTAATACATGCTTGTTGAATTGAATTCAATAAAGAATTTTCAATCCCTCTCTCTAAGAATTCTTCTTATATAGTCATCATTAATTAATATCCTGTTTTCCAGGTTCTGCTGTTTTCACATTGTATTGTGTCCTAAGGGTCTTTTCAGATAACTTTGAATAACTCCTACTTCTTTGTCTCAATCACATTATAGAATTTCATTACAGTATTATACAAATATTATTTGTTTAAACCTTCAGTGATTGTTAGACACATTTTTTTATCTGGTGGTGGTGGTGGTGGTGGTGGTGGTGGTGGTGGTGTGTGTGTGTGTGTGTGTGTGTGTGTGTAAGAGAGAGAGAGAGATTACAAAAATGCTGCTATAAGCTTCTTTGTATCTTGAATAATTCTTTCAAATATGCCCAACAATGGAATTATTTTGTCAAAATTTCAAAGAATATTTTTTTCCAACTTTTGTTATACAGTTGCATTCCTTTTCCCAAAAAGATTCTAGTTTGCAATTCTACCAGCAAGGTATACCTCTTCCAACATTTCCTCAGAGCTGGGTTTTCTTGATTGCAATTACTTTTGCCTTTTTATGGGTATAAAGTTTTATTTCTAAATTATTTAATTGTATCTTTGACTATCAGCAAAGCTGAGTGTTTTAAAATGATTATTAACAATTTGACTACTTACCTATTCTTGTATGAGAATTGCTACTTCGGCTTTTTTATACAATTCTTTTTTACGTATTTGTAATGGTAATGTTAATGGGAAGATATTTTCCATCCATTAATAAGCTTATGTGACCTGATTAAGTCACATGGAAACCTAAGTCACATGCGTTTGAGTCATATAAAGCCTGTGGTGGGAACAGGAAGGGTTGGAACAGGAAGGGTGGAGGAGAACTGGGAGAAAGTTGGTCAGAGTAGTTAGAGCTGAGGGTGAGAGAGGAAACAGGCAGGAAGCTGTGAGTGTTCATTTGTGAGAAGCCCCTAGGAGGGGGAAGACTTGGGGATGGCAGTGCCCCCTGCATTGTTATTATGTATATATTCTTTGTTGTTATGACGGATTTGACTTTCTGGTGCTGGGATTTAGCTTTCTGGTATTTAAATAAATGTTTGGTTCTGTCTTCCATGTGGAGAGTCTGTTATATTTTGTGATTCTGAATTACTCTGGAATAATCATAGCTGCCATAGGCACTCTGAATATGGCATTGGTGCTACTATATTTAAATGTCATATTTGCTGCAAATATTTTACTGATCTTACTTTTCTTCAGAACATTCCAAATTTTTTGTTATAAGTAATAACCTTATTAATTCTATCACTCTCCTCACCATCCATGGTATTGTCTAGAAAGATTACAGTAAATTCCTATTCTCTTGCAATTCTTTCAACTTCTAAATATGATAAATAAAATAGATTGTATTTGTATTTTAAATCTCTTCATTTGTACATATCACTGAAATTTAGTTCCATTTCATTTTAAAGAGAAAAGATTTTCCTTTGGAATTGTTTATTCCTTTCAATTTTTTCCCTCTTTTGTTGTTCTTGTGGTTTTTTCATCTATATTAAAAACCAGTTAGTAGCCTTTTCCTCTTCTGCTGCTCAAGGAGCCGGCCGCCACCATGAATGACACTGTAACCATCAGAACCAGGAAGTTTATGACAAACAGACTTCTTCAGCACAAACAGATGATTATAGATGTCCTTCATCCTGGAAAGGCCACAGTGCCTAAGACTGAAATTTGAGAAAAACTAGCCAATATGTACAAGACAATTCCAGACGTCATTTTTTTGTCTTTGGATTCAGAACCCATTTTGGTGGTGGCAAAACAACAGGCTTTGGCATGATTTATCATTCCCTTGACTATGCAAAGAAAATTGAACCAAAGCACAGACTTCAAAGGCATGGCCTGTATGAGAAGAAAAAGACATCAAGAAAGCAGCAAAAGGAACGCAAGAACAGAGTGAAGAAAGTCAGGGCTACTGCAAAGGCAAATGTCAGTGCTGGCAAAAAGAATGATTAAAAGGCACTGTGGATTATGTTTAACTGTGAAGATAATTTTTCACCTGGCTATGAATAAACTATGTAAAACTTCAAAAAAAACCAGTAAGTAGTGGTTATGAAATTCTTGTATTCTCATTAGGTAACAGGGGGACTAGCCAATGAGGGTCCATTTCTTACACTACACCCATTGTTCTATCTGCTGCCAATTCATGTCCTGTGACTCTGCTTCTGGAAATGGGTGAGAACCTGCACAGGTATCCTTATGACTGTTTCCTGACATTTTACCACAGGTATCCCTATGACTGTTTCCTGACATTTTACCACATAATTATGAAAAGCCTTTTCATTGTGACTTGTGCCCTGCATAATAAGTGCTGTGAGTTTCTAGGTAGGTTGACTATCCCACCCAGTGCCCATATGGCCATGAGCCTGTAGTGCAATTGCTTCTTCTATGGTGTATCTCTGCTTTCCTGAAATGAAGCAAATAAATATTGGAAATGGAACAGGTCAGGTTACAACCTTGTTAGCTTCACAAAGTCAGAAGATTCATCAGAAGTCCAACAGCTAGAATCAGAGCCTGCTGGTGGCTCCAGTAGCTGAACCCAGGGAAGAGCCAGCTCTGAGAAGCAACCTGAGTGACTTGGCAGCCAAAATGCTGTGACTTGCAAGCAAAGAAGCAAATCATCCATTAGCTATGCCATCCTCACAAGTGAACTGTGTGGAAGGGATGGTTTATAGTCACCACTTAAAGTCTGAGCCCTCTCTTTTTAGAGATGATGAAGGAAGTCAGCTATCAAATTAGGAGGGCTTGTACTCCAATTCATATACACCCTAAACTTGGAAATCACTGTCTAAGTCAAACCTGCTGGAGACTTGGATCAGTATGCAAAGATACTGGCCTCTGTTCTCCCCTCCCAGATATAGATATACATAAACACATCCACGTATATAAACATGTGTATATATGTGTGTGTTTATATGTGTGTATATATATATATATACATATACATAGGTTTATGTATATGTATATATATACACATATATTTATGTATGTATATATACACATATATTTATGTGTATACATATGCATATAAACACTCACTTTAACAACAATATAAGTGATAGGCCTCTGTGGACTGAATGATTATTACCCATAACTGGATAATATTTTAGTGAGTTTCAAGTTGACTAAGGAAGAAATAGGAATCAGCATGGAATGGACATTATATCCTTGCCCTTGTGGATTATATTTGGGACCATCTCCAGTTTGTTCAAAGTACTGGAAGAATACTGACAGAAACCTTTGCCTTAGTACATAAACATGCTGACACAGTACATAAACATCCTGGAGCTCATTATCTGAAAAGTCATGCAGTCATTTACAGGAAGATAGAGTACAGGGCTGGCAAAGAGTATTGAGAAATCAATCTTCCAACTTTGATGTGGATCCACAAAAGTTTTCTCTGGAATTCCCCAGTGCCTGATAAATAGAATAAAAAAATCAGTGTGAGAGCTTATGTTTGTCTATCCTGTGATGTAGAATGTATCCAAGTAAAACACACACAATGTATGTCAAATACTTCTGAAATTTTTGAAGACAGCCTCATAAAATCGTTCTCTCAGCCGTGGGGAAAAACAGGTACTAACTGAAAAAAAATTGTAAGTCAACAAAATTTTCAAAGAGTCCCATAATCCATAGACCTTTGCCATTATAGTGATAGGAAGAAGACTGAAGAATTTAGGATGTGGACTACTAGACTTTGAATAGGAGAACTAAGGAGGAGTATTACCATACTACAAGTCAGTCAATAAACATTTATTAAGCATGAACTACATTCCAGGAACTGTGCTAATCACATGGGAATGCAAAAAAAGTAAAAATATAATTACTATTTTCAAGGAATAGGGGATTGTGTTGTTGTTGTGTTTGTCCTTCTTTCTGGAGGAGGACCATGGCATCAGGGAGATGATGACATGACTTGCAGTTGACTTTGATTTGAGTGAGGGAGGGATGTGCAAGGTCACCAGTCTTACTTTCTCCTCCAGAGCCATGTGGGTCCAGCGGGCCAATATCCATCAGGATGACTGGAGATGGCCCACAATGCAATAGAAGAAACTCACCCTTTTAGGTTAAGGTCTTTTCAGGTTCTCACTTTGAGTGAGGTAACACACATTCAATGAATAGGTCTCTTTAAGAAATGATTCAAGGGATGGCCCCATTAATTAAAAAAAAGAAAAGAAAAATCAAAACTGAGAGGAGAAGACCTTCAGAGATTCTGTTCAAAAGAGAAACAATTACCTGTCCCTAGAGACTGTGCTGTACCCATATAGTTGGCATGCTTTACACAGGTTAATATTCACTCAGGGCTTTTGTTTAATCAATAATTCATATATTGGGGGCTTTGCATCTGTGACATGCAAGGGTCTAGCATAATGTGAGACTTGTATTCAAGATCACAAGTCTATGATAGGACCATTAAAATAATGAGCATTTAGTAGAATTTCTAGTAATAATTTTTGAACATTTTCTACTAAGAAAAAAATTCAATAATGGGTATTGTAATGATCAATTATATAAGGACCCAGACTAAAACCTGTGGTTTTCAATAGAGTAGATAATTCTCAGGCGAGGTCAGCACCTCCTTTGCAAAACTGATGGTCCTAGAAAGCTGCCTGTTCTAGTACCAAGGAGCTTATGTGAGTTGCCCAGGTTCAGTCACTCAGCCAATATGGAGCATAAACTTGAGCCCAAGTCTTCTCCTTTATAACAGCTCACAACGGTGAATTCATTTGTTTATAACGAGATTGACAAAAGGCCACCATTTTACTTTTAGCCACTATCTGAAGTCAAATTACACTTGAAGTGCCATCTCAGACTCTCCTGCAGCTTCAGCAAACTCAGCATCTTCAACAGCTTCCAAAAAATAAGTGTCATCAATTCCATTATCCCAGTCTGCATCTGAAGGCACCTCTCTTGTCAACATACTAGAAGATAATTCTTGAGAGTTTGAGGATTTTGGGTTAGTTCCAACATTCCTAGTTTCCACGCCATTCAAAATATTGTCTTCATCATCCTCTTTGAACAGATATAAGAGGCACACTTCAGCTGGTAATGGGAAACAATCTGATTTGAAGTTTTGTGCTCTGCAGACAGGATCATGACATTTTTGATACCAAACCTCATTTTTCAGATCCACCAGAATCATTATATTATTACTCTTGTGGGCTCTTTTAATATTTCCACACCAGCGATACTTAGAAATATCATAAACAAGTAATTCTTCTGGGAAAAAGTAGTTCCAACACCGAATTTCTCCCTTAATGCCATTTTTATTCACCAAAGAAAGAACAAAGTTATCAATTTCAGGGTATGGTGAGCACTGGAAGCCATCAATAACACCCACTCTAGTACAGCCACTGTTAAAACATTCAGTCCTTTTTTGTTTACTTAGAGGTAAGTCACAGGTAAGGATGCGTAAAGTGTCTGAAAATCTGATATTGGTGACCAAAGAAGAAAGGAAATACTGGTTTTCTTCAGAAACAGTCTTTGATTGTTTAGGAAAAAATTTGTTATCTTCAGCTACTTCCAAAGGCACACATTTGCCCAATTTTGATGATTTGTACAGCCGGAAGTTTCTATTTCTTGTATAAACTCCCACATCCACAAAAAGGTGATCATCTCCTCCTTTATTCTTCACAATTAAAAAGGAAAGATCTGGTCCATTCTGCTCAGATGTCCCCAAGCCTTCTACCTTACATGAATTAAAGGGCTGGCTTTCTGTACTATTTTTATCTTCAGATACGTTTGTAAAAGAGGGTTCTGATTTCACTATTGTTTTTGAAGACGAGGGAAGCATGTGTCCTGTTACTTCTGGTATCTTGTCATTAATTTTATTGTCATCTAATGCAATCATAGGTTGTAAAATTTTTCTTACAAAATTACCAACATGGATATTATTTTTAAATGCAACATCATGGAGCTGAAATATTAAATGTCGACTAAATTTTTCATCAGTGCTAGAATCCAAGTTGAGAACATCTTCTGCTGAACAATTAACATTGAATAACTCTTGAAGGGCTGCACAAACATGCTCAATTAGTAGTGCAACCATTTCTTTTCCATCTGCTCCTGGATTGGCAGCTTTACTAAACTCCAAATCAAAATAAAGCTTGCAAGCAGCATTTTCAGGAATAACTTCATAGCAGTGCATGAGATTTTTCCGGGACTTATAGTAAAACCAGAGTTGAGAATAAGTTGTTACAAGGTATATACGTTGTCCATCTCCCACTTTATGTTCCAAAGCAAATACATGCACATCCTCTTTGCAGGTTCTGACAAAGTTAAAAGCTTGAGCCTGGCGATGAAACAGCCTCCATACAGAGGACGGGTCCTCTGGCTTAGACAGCCGAGGTTTATAGACTGAACCCAGCGGTCTCCTTTCATATTGGGATGCTCGTTCTCCAATCTTCTTCAGTTTTTCTTCCCATTTTCTTTTCATTGGTAATTCAAAAATCCAGGCCATGAACAAACTTGCTGAGCCCTAGGCCTATCAAGCTCATAAAGTCAGACACCACCTCCTCAGCCAATCAGGCATAGCTCTGGAAGCAAAGGTAGGAAATAATAACCCCAGCACCCCTGAGCTGGAAGGAAAACTGAGGAAGTGTGCCTGAAATTTAAGTAATTAGACTTTATCTACATAAAACAAAAGTTTTGGAGCTAGTGTCAGTCACTAAGCATTTATCGAGCACTGGAGAGACAGAAAAGCAAAAAACATGGTCCCTGTCTTTGAGCTTATATTCTAAGCAACATGCAAAAACAAAATTTCAGGTATATAGACTAGAAATAGAAGAGAGAGAGAATCAGGAAAGGCTTCCTGTAGGAGGTAAGAATTGGAGCTGAAGGCTCTAAGAGGAAGAGCATTCCAGGCGTGGAGGATGAGGAGGAACCAGCAGGTCAGTGTCACTGGCCAGGCATGAAAGGTTTTAAAACCAAAAAAAAGGAAATCAGAGGGGAAGATAAGTGACCAGAGCTATACTGTGGCAATGGAGTAGCAGATGGTCTGGAGGCAGGGAGCCCAACCAGAAGGGGGACAGAGATGCTGGAAAGGTAAGTGTGAGGGTCAAGTTTTGTGTCATTTCAGTTGAGGTTTTCTGGGCAAAGACATTGGCATGGTTTCATTTTTCAGTTCATTTTACAAATGAGGAAACTTGCTAGGTCACACGGCTATGTGTCTTCAAGCCAACTTTGTTGTGTCTACAGCTTCACCCAGCTGCCCCAGAGTGGGGGGGGTGGGGGTGGGAATGAACAGGTCTGGACTTTGGTATCAAGTAGACTTCCTATGTTTGGTGATACAGATGGATCTGGATCCATAGAGATATGAGCTGGTGATACTGCCAAGTCAGACAGGAAAGAGGGACGAGAGAAATGGGCTCACAGCAGACCCACAAATGATGCTTAGCTCCCACATCTGCTAACCTGAAAGAAGAGCCTCCCCAAGATATTCAGGCTTTGTTGGTGGTCTGTTTTTCCTCTCTGGCCTACCCTTAGCTTCCACTGCTTAAATAATGTGCAAAATGAGCAAGAGAGGAATAAGGACTTAGAATAAGGCAAATTTGTCTTACCCACATAAATGAAGTGGTTAATAGATAAAATTGCCAACAACTATTTGAAAAAAAATGCTCTATTAATGATACAATTAAAATCACACTGTTGGGGCGGCTAGGTGGTACAGTGAGTAAGAGCGCCGGCCTCGGAGTTGGGATGACTCGAGATCGGATCTGGCCTCAGAAAATGAGCACCCACACACAAATAATGACTAGCCATGTAACCTTGAGCAAGTTACTTAATCCCAATTGCTTTTAAAAAAAAAAATCACACTGTAATGTTGAAGATGGAATTATAGAAAGCTATGAAGTGGTTCAAATAGTCTCTGGAAAGTAATTTCAAATTAACCCAACCCCCCTCAAAAAGGCTACTAATTTAGTTTATATACTCCAAGGAGTTCACTGACACAAAGCAGGATCTATTTGTTAGAGTAAGAAACTGGGAACAAATAGTGTACACATTTATTGGGATATTATTTTGTTGGAAAATGGGGAAGTTAAAAATTAGGTAAACAGTATACGTGACAGCAAGAACCAAGCTTGATGCCAGAAGAACTGAGAAACCATACCTCCTTCCGTTTTTGCAGAATATCGCATGTATTTACAAAGAAAGTCTGGTGTTAAGTTTTACAGAACTGCTTTTGTTTTGTCTTGCTGGGTTGGGTGGAGGGAGTCAAAAACTGAAGGTAGCAAGGGGAAAAAATGTTATATGTAATATTATACATAAATTTAAGCAATAAAGTTTTTAAATGTTTATATATACTTAAAATATTAATATATAATGTATATATACAATGTTAAATAAAATTTTTTAATTTTAAAATTTCACTCAGGTGAAATTAGAAATAAAAAAAAAAAGAGAAACAATTGCTATTTACAATCACTTTGAGGCAGGAGGGCCCAAAACATAATCATTAAAGGGTGCTTGGGCAGGAACCTAGTCCAATCTATGAGCTCCAGACAATATGCAAACAGCTTTGTACAAGTAAAACATATATAAGGTAACTTGGAAATAATCAACAGAGGAAAAGCACTAGAATTAAGGGGAATAAAGAAAAGTTTCCTATAGAAAGTAGCATTTTAGCTGTGATTTGAAAAGTTTCAGGGAAGTCAGAAGGCAGAGATGAGGAAAGAGAGCATTGCAGGCATAAGCTCAAACAGTGTTTATAAAGTGACAAAGATGTGTGATGGTAAATGTTTAACAACTAGGCTCTCTGAAAATGAATAAATAAAAGTATGAATAAATTAATAAATATTATCCATGGATATCCCACACATATTATATACATACATAAACTTTTAGGTTTAGTTTGCATTCTTAACGCATCATTAAATCTATATAATGAGCAAAGCAGTAAATCAGAAGACAGTCAGTGAAAATGCTTAGAGTTAGGAGATGAAGTATCTGACCTGGGGAACAAGAATACATGGGCGGTCAAGTGGCGTGGGATTTACAGTGAAAGAGTACTTGAAAGCTGAAGAGGAGGATAAATTATGAACAGCTTTAAAAGCAGAAGAGAGCATTTTTTATTTCTGGAAGTGATAAGATACCCCTAGAGTTTATTGAGTGGGAGGAGCAACATGGGATTTGATCAGATTTAAACTTTAGGAAGATCATATTAATAGCTGAATGGAGAATGGACACAAATGGGGAGAGGCTTGAGGCAGGAAGACCAAAAAGCAAGTTATTGCATTTGTCCAGGTGTGAGAGATAAAGGTGTGATGAGATAAAGGTGTGATGAGATAAAGGGTTATATGAGAGAGATATTATGATGATAAAATTGACAGACAGATAGGCCTTGGTAACAGTTTGAATGGGGGAAGTGGATGAGGAGGGAGAATGAGGAGTCAAGTAGGAAATTTAGGTCATTATCCTGGGAGACTGAGATGACTTTCTTTGAAAGATAATAAGTTGGGAGGCAGAGCCAAGAAGTCGGAGTAGAAACAGCTCGTCCAAGCCACTCTGCCCCCAGATTCCCCCCAAACTATGTAAAAGGGGACTTTGAACAACTTCTGGAGCCCCATCACCCAGAGAACGACACAGAGAAGCTAACCTCCCACTGAGGACAGCCTAGCAGCCCTGCAGGAAGGACCAGCACAGCAGTCTGGGAGCCGGCAGTGCACAGTGCTGAGGTGAGCCCAGGTCCAAGGGAGCCGAGGTTTTAGCCCCAGGGCGGCAGGGCCAGCAGCAGGCTGGAGAGACCCCAGAACACCAGGGGCTGTGTCGACTCCAGAATTATCAACATAGACATGCCTAGGACAAAGTAAGAGGTTAGTGTCCTATGGACTTTGGGACCTGTATTTGGGGAATGCATCGGCTCCCTCCCCTGGGGGCTAGAAGCTGCTGAGGACAAACACCATTTTGTAGTTTTCAGAGGCAGCTCCAGCTCCCGGCCTGCAAATTGTAGGGAGATCCAGCGATCAGTCTTGGGGGGTAATCACTCTTGCTTTAACATCCCTGGATCTGGATGGTGATCTAGGGTGGAAGTCGTGGGTGGGTTTACAGCTTGCCAGAAACGGAAGTTGCCCCCCACACATTCGGGATGAAAATTCCTCTATCTGGCCTTAAAGCCATGGTGTGGCAACAAGCCCAAAAGTCAAGCAATTAAGTGGCAACATGCCAAGGCAAAGGAAACAGAAAAATGCAACTCTAGACTCCTATTTTGGGGGCATAGAGCAGGAAAAGGACTGTGGGGTCAGAAGTCCTGCTCCAAAAGCCCCAGGGGAAAACATGAGTGGGTTGCAGGTCATAGAGGACCTTAAGAAGGACTTTAAAAATCAAATCAGAGAAGTGGAGGAAAAATTGGAAAGAGAAATGAGAAGGATGAAGGAAAAGTATGACATGGGTGTCAACAGCCTGACTGAGGAAAACAACACCTTAAAAAATAGACTAACTCAAATGGCAAAGGAGGCCCAAAAGGGCAATGAGGAGAAGAATGCCTTAAAAAGTCGAATTTGCCAGATGGAAAAAGAATCTCAAAAGTTCACTGAGGAGATTCATTCCTTCAGAGTTAGACTGGAGCAAATGGAAGCTAATGACTTTATGAGAAATCAAGATGCTGTTAAGCAGATCCAAACAAATGAAAGATTAGAAGGCAATGTGAAATATCTCATGGGAAAAACCACTGACCTGGAAAATAGATCCAGGAGAGACAATTTAAAAATTATTGGACTACCTGAAAGCCATGATCAAAGAAAGAACCTAGAAATCACCCTTCAAGAAATTCTCAAGGAAAACTGCCCTGATGTTTTAGATCCAGAGGGCAAAATAGAGGTTGAAAGAATCCACCGATCACCTCCTGAAAAAGATCCCAAAAAGAAAACTCCCAGGAATATTATAGCTAGGTTCCAGAATCCCCAGATCAAGGAGAAAATACTACAAGCAGCCAGGAAGAAACAATTTCAATATTGTGGAAACACAATCAGAATAGCCCAGGACCTGGCAGCTTCTACACTGAGGGATTGAAGGGCATGGAATATGATATTCCAGAGGGCAAAAGAACTGGGAATGAACCCAAGGGTCATCTACCCAGCAAAACTGAGTATTTTGTTTCAGGGAAAAATATGGTCATTCAGTGGAATAGAGGACTTTCAAGCATTCTTGAGGAAAAAACCAGAATGGAATAGAAAATTTGACATCCAGACACAAGAAGCAAGAGATGCCTGAGAAGGTAATCAGGGAAAAGAAATCAAAAGAACTTATCAAAGTTGAACTATTTACATTCCTATATGGAAAAGCAATAACTGTGACTGATGATATCTTTCTCACTATGAAAATAATGGAAGAAGGGTGTGTGGTCACATGAATACATATGTGAATGTGTGTGTATATGGTTACAGTTATATATGGATAGAGGGCATAGGTTGAATTTGTTGGGAAGGGAGAATACTCAAGGGATGAAATTATGAGGTGAGAGAAGAAAGTGGCAAGAGAAGATGGGGAGAGACAGGGTAGGGTAAACTATCTTATGTAGAAGCTTGAGGGGAAGTGGTTGCAAGGGAGGGGGAGAATAGGAAGGCTAAAAAGGCAAAACCACATTCTCATTGAATTTGGTTCAGGGAGAGAATGACATACATACTAAATGGGATATCTCAACCTGCAGCAGGATAGGGGGAAGGGGGATGAGAAGAGGGATGATGGATGGCAGGGCATCCTTGCGGGGAGGGGAGGTTGGAAGTACCCACTATAGAAGAGGGACAGGATCATGTAGGGAATGGACCAGGTGGGGGTGGGATGAGTGGGAGGGAATTATAAGCAGCCTTGTACAATATATCTACTATGATAATGTTTTGCATAGCTAGACATGTACAACATTTACTGAATTACTTATCTCCCAAGAGGGAATGGGTGACAAGGGAGGAAGGAAATGGATCTGAAATTCGAGGTCTTAACATTAAATGTTACAAATATATATATATATAAATAGTAATATTAATACTCTTTTGCTTGTAATAGGGAGATAAGATGTGCAGGTATTGGGACACAAAGATTCACCTTCCTCTAATGGAAAAGTCGATGGTGGTATGGGAGAAGGTATGGGAGAGAGCAGACTGGAGGAAGCGATATCTTGTGGGATTGCTATTCTGGGAGGTTGGGTAGGGGAATAATGGGGGAAAATGATTGTAACTCAAAATCTTTCAGAAATGAATGATGTAAAACAGAAGTTAATAAAGCATTTGTTTAAAAATAAAAAAAAAGAAAGATAATAAGTTGGGGTGGAGCCAAGATGACAGAAAGGAAGCAGTAACTTCTATAATCTCCTCAGTGAATCCCATCACTAAACCTTAAAAATTGAATCTGAATGGATTTTGGAATGACTGTATCCACTGTGAGACAGAAGGTGGCAAAATCCAGCCCAGGAAAGTGCCCACATGGGGCCAGACAGGGAGAACTCAAAGCACATGGGGGCTGTACAGCTTGGACTACAGAGCAGACTACACCAGAGAGAGGAGGAGCCCCAGCCTGCCAACACACCCATCCCAAGGATGATTCACAGCCAACTCAGCCATCTCAAAGAGAATTTGCAACCATCTCACCAGCATCTCACCATTGGACAGGAGGAATCATTGGAGCCAGGTAAGCGAGGGCTCGGGGGCCTCCAGCAGAGACAGCAGCTTCTCCTGGGGCTATCAGCCACCAGCCTGGAAATTTAGAAATCACCTGCCTGTTTTACCAGGAGCCAGAATGACAAAGTAAACCCTGGCTGCTCTGATTCCTCCTCCATGACCAAGAAAACCCAAAGATAAGTGTCCCACACAGAGTGAAATCTTAGATAGTAGAAATAGCCTCTGGCTTGGGAGTCATTGAGAAGGGGTGTAACTGAGGCAGCAAGGAGTCTGAAGAGAAGAGGTGGAGGGGTCCCAACAAGCCCCACCTAACCTGACCATCAAAAGCCTGCCTGAGCTGAAGCCTAAAGATATAGAGGCAGAAATCTGAAGTGGCCAGACAACCCCTGATCCTCAGATTACTCATGCACATCAGCATACCTCACTGAGACTCCTGCCTTTGCCTCAAACTAGACACCCAGAGGCTACAGCATCCAAACTCAACAACCAGGCCCTTAGCTCACAGACTGAGAAATTAGGAAATAGGAAATTACAATGGGAAGGAAGGAAGCTGAGAAGAAAAAGGGGAAGGCAAAAAAATTAATCAGAACTTATTATGTAGGTCAAGAATAACCAAATAGAGAGGACAACTTGGACTCTTTAATCACAGCTGAGACCACAGAAGGAAATATGAACTGGCCTCAAGCCCAAAAAGCATTCTTAGAGGAGCTTAAGAAATATTTTAAAGACCAAATCAGGGAGGCAGTGACCAAATTGAAAAAAAAAGTTTCACTGAAGAAAACAAATCCTTTAAAAGTAAAATTAGTGAAGTAATTGGATACAATACCTGCTAAAAAGGACCTTCAAAAACTAACCAAAGTCAATAATTTGCTAAAAGTTAGAATCAGTCAGATTGAAAGCCAGAACTCTATGATGCACCAAGAGTCAATCAAACAAAACACAAAGATTGAAAAATTGGAAGAAAGTGTCAAATATCTCACTGAAAAAACAACTGACCTTGAGAACACATCCAGAAGAGATAACTTAAGAATTATTAGTATACTGGACAGCCATGATGAAAAAAGCACTTTGGACAACATCCTCCAAGAGATTGTCAAAGAAAACTGTTCTGAAGTCTTGGAATCAGAAGATAAAATAGTTACCGAAAGAATTCACCAGACTCCTCCTGAAAGAGATCCCAAATTAAAAAATCCAAGAAATATAGTAGCCAAATTCCAGAATTACAAGATTAAGGAAAAAATACTGCAAACAGCCAAAAAGAAACAATTCAGATATTGGGGTGCTACAGTCAGGATCACACAGGACCTAGCAGCGTCTACATTAAAAGATCTGAGGGACTGGAATTTGATATCCCATAGGACAAAAGAGCTAGGACTACAACAAAGGTTAATTACTCCAAAAAACTGAGAATAATCTTTCAGGAAAGGAGATGGTCGTTTAATGAAATAAGGGACTTCCAGACTTTCCTGATGTAAAATCCAGAGCTTAATGGAAAATTTGATCTCCAATTACAAGACTCATGAAAGACATAAAAAAGGTAAACAAGGAAAAACCACACCCACACATACATACATGCACACACGAACACTCATGCACACATGCACATAACTGGGGATGCAACAAGAGCAAAATGTTCACATCCCTATATGAGAAGCTGATAACTGTCAATATTGAAATTTATATGATTATCATGACCTTTAAAAGTGTTATACATAAAGAGTGTGGGTATAAATGAACTAACCTGAAGATAGGAAAAAAAAAACGTATTAAGGGGATCAAAGGGACTGTAATGGGATAAAAGGAAAGGATGAGACAGAAAAAGGTAAAGTATGACATTCAAAGAGGCATAAAAACACAGTATAGTAGAGGGGAAAGAAAGAGGGAGAGAAACATCATTTGAACATTATTCTCACTGGTTCTGGTTCAAAGATGGATCAACATAATCAGTTAAGTTTAAGATTCTAATGTGAATAGACATGAAAATTCATTAAATATAGGAAAAAGAGGGAGGGAGAGGAGCACTGTTTGAAATGTATTTTCATTGGTTTGATGTCAAAGGGGGAATCTGATAAGTATAAAAATTTATTGTGTCCTATAGGCAGTAGGAAGGAAGGGGGGATAAAAAGGGGGGCATTAAAGGGGGAATTAGAGGGGATGGAAATAGTAGTAATGGGAGAGGGTAGGTAAAGAATGGGGGTCACTGAGTGGAAAAACTGCGGGATGTGATGGTCAGAAGGGAAACCCTCAAGGAGGGGAAGGTAGAAGGAAGAAAAAAAAACATAAGCAGGGGAGGGAATAGGATGAAGGGGAAGAGACAGATAGTCATTATTACTGTAAATGTGAATGGGATGAACTCTCCCATAAAACAGAGGTAGATAGCAGAATGGATTTAAAAAAACATAATCCTACAATATGCTGTCTACAAGAAACAGATTTGAAACAAATGGATACCCACAGGGTACAGGTAAAAGGCTGGAGTAGAATTTATAATGCCTCAGCTAAAGTAAAAAAAAAAGCAGGGGTAGCAATCCTTATCTCAGATAAAGCAAAAGCAGAAATAGATCTAATTAAAAGAGATAAGGAAGGAAACTATATCCTGCTAAAAGGCACCATTGAGAATGAAGCAATATAATTACTTAACATATATACACCAAGTGGTATAATGTCTAAATTGCTAGAGGAGAAGTTAAAGGAATTAGAGGAAGAAATAGAAAGCAAAACTGTCCTAGTGGGGGACCATAATCTCCCCCTCTCTGAACTTGATAAATCTAACCTCAAAATAAACAAGAATAAGTTAAGGAGGTGAATAGAATTTTAGAGAGACTAGATATGATAGATCTCTGGAGAAAACTGAATGGGTATAAAAAGGAATATACTTTCTTCTCAGCGGTGCATGGTACATACTCAAAAATAGATCATGTACCAGGGCATAAAAACCTCGAAATTCAGTGAAGAAAGGCAGAAATATTAGATGCATCATTTTCACATCATGATGTAAAAAAAGTATATGCAATAAAGGGGAAAGGAAAGATAGACTAAAAACTAATTGGAAATTAAACAATTTAATCCTAAAGAATGAGGAGGTCAAACAAGAAGTTATAGAAACAATCAGTAATTTCATTCAAGAGAATGATAATAATGAGACAAATACCAAAATTTGTGGGATGCATGAAAGGCAGTTCTTAGGGGAAGTTTTATATCCCTGAGTGCATAGATGAATAAATTAGAAAGAAGGGAGGTCAATGAAATTGGCATGCAATTGAAAAAGTTAGAAAAAGAACAAATTGAAAATCCTCGAATGACATACTAAATTAGAAATATTGAAAACCAAAGGATATATTAATAAAAATTGAAATTAAGAAAACTATTGAATTAATAAATAAAATTGAGTTGGTTTTATAAAAAAACAAGAAAATTGATAGGCCCATAGTCAATATAATAAAAATAAACAAAGAAGAAAATCAAATCATGAGTATCAAAAATGAAAAGGGTGAATCTACCTCCAATGAAGAGGAAATCAAAACCATAATTAGGAATTATTTTTTCCCAATTGTATGGACATAAATTTGACAATCTTATTGAAATGGAGGAATGTTTACAAAAATACAAGTTTCCCAGATTAACTAAAGAGGAAACAAATTACTTAACCCCATCTCAGAAAAAAAGAAATCAAACAGGTGTAGCAGCAAGCACCCCAAAATCCCCAGGGTGGCTGCCAACACAGGTTCTTAGATCTGCTTTTCTAAAGGAAAGCAATTAAAAATGTATTAACATGCTTACTTTAAGCAAACAAACATATATCGTTTACCTAGTTCAGGGGGAAAAGGTCAGCACCCTGAACTTCAGAGCATACAGACAGAACTTACAAGACAGAGAAACAAACAAATCAAGCAGACAGACTTCCAAACTGTCCGAACATTATCAATACCAAGTCACAGTTACCAGAGAGAGAAGCATCAACACCTGGTTTTTCAATGCCAGGGGGGGTCTCAATGGCTTCCCAGAGTCTCATCTGGTCAAATCACTCGACAGTTCTCAAAGTGAGCCCCAAAGCAAAACCTCACTTCAGGGATTATATAGCCTTCTCCTGGGTCAGAGAATGTAAGCACCCCCTTGACCCACTGCCCAATCACACAACATTAAGGCATAGGCATTCCTGAAAACCAAGCCTCCTGCCACAGGCTCCATGTCACTATATTCAGCCTATTAGGGGGCAGAGTACATTTTCAAATCAAAGAAGGTCCTCAGAGTCTCTTAAGCCTATCAAAGGGCCTAGGGGCAGGGAAGATCTTTAAATCTGCATTTCCATTACAACAAGCCATCAGTGAAATCCCTAGGAAAAATTCCCAGGGCCAGATGGATTTACAAGTGAATTCTATCAAACATTTAAAGAACAATTAATTCCAATCTTGTACAAACTATTTGGGAAAATTAGTGAAGAAGGAGTCCTACCAAATTCCTGCTATGACACAAATATGGTACTGATACCTAGATCAGGAAGAGATAAAACAAAGAAAGAAAATTATAGACCAATTTCCCTCATGAATTTAGATGCAAAAATTTTAAGTAAAATATTAGCTAAATGACTACAGCAACTTATCACAAGGATAATACACTTTGATCAGGTAGGATTTATTCCAGTAATGCAAGGGTGGTTTAATATTTGGAAAACCATCAGTATAATTGATCATATCAGCAATAAAACTAACAGAAACCACATGATTATCTCAATAGATGCAGAAAAGGCTTTTGACAAAATACAACATCCATTCCTTTTGAAAACACTAGAAAGTATAGGAATAAAGGGATACTTCCTTAAAATAGTTGATACCATCTTTTTAAAACCATCAGCAAGTATTATATGCAATGGGGATAAACTAGAACCATTTCCAATAAGATCAGGAGTGAAACAAGGATATCCACTATCACCCCTCTAATTCAACCTGGTAATAGTAATATTAACAGAAGCAATTAGAGAAGAAAAAGTAATCAAAGGAATCAAATTAGGCAAAGAAGAGACCAAGCAATCACTCTTTGCAGATGATATGATGATAAACTTAGAGAATCCTAGAGAATCAAGTAAAAACTACTTGAGACAATAAATAAATTTGGCAAAGTTGCAGAATATAAAATAAACCCACATAAATCCTCAGCATTCCTGTATATCTCTAATGAAATTCAATAGCAAGAGATAGAAAGAGAAATCCCATTTAAAGTTCCTGTAGACATTATAAAATATTTGGGAATCTACTTGCCAAAACAAACCCAGAATCTGTATGATCACAACTACAAAACACTTCTCACACAAATAAAGGCAGTTCTAACTAATTAGGAAAATATCAATTGCTCATGGGTGGGTTAAGCTAATATAATAGAAATGACAATTTTACCCAAACTAAATTATATATTTAGTGCCATACCAATAAATTTACCAAATAAACTACTTTATAGTGCTAGATAAAATAGTAACAAAATTTATTTGGAAGAACAAATGGTCTAGAATACCAAGGGAATTAATGAAAAGAAATGCTAGGGAAGGTGGACTAGCTATACCAGATTTTAATCTGTATTATACAGCACCAGTCATCAAAACTGCTTGGTACAGTCTGAGGAATAGAGTAGTGGATCAATGGAATAGATTGGGTGCAGGAGATTGAGCAATCAATGAGTATAGTAATCTATTGTTTGATAAACCCAAAGACCGAAGTTTTGGGGATAAGAATGCACTATTTTACAAAAACTGCTGGGAAAAATGGAATTTAGTATGGCAGAAATGGGGCATAGACCATTATCTAACAGCATATACCAACATCAAGTCTAAATGAGTGCATAATCTAGATATAAAGGATGATACTGTAAACAATCTGGGAAAAGAAGAAATAGTTTACCTGTCAGATTTGTGCAGAGGGAAAGACTTTAGGACCAAACAAGAATTAGAGAGCAATATAAATTCCAAAATGGATAATTTTGATTACATTAATTTGAAAAGCCCCTGTGCAAACAAAGGCAATGTAATCAAGATTAAGAGAAAGGTGGGAAATTGGGAAAGAATTTTTACAACCTATGTCTCTGATAAAGGACTCATTTCTAACATATACAGAGATTTGAGTTAAATCTATAAGAATACAAGTCATTCCCCAATTTATAAATGGTCAAATGGTATGAACAGGCATTTTTCAGAGAAAGAAATTAATGATATCTATAAGCACATGAAGAAATGCTCTAAATCACTGATTAGAGAAATGGAAACCAAACAAATCTGAGGTACCACATTTTACCAGGCAGATTGGCTAAGATGACAATACAGGAAAGTGACAAATGCTGGAGAGGATGTGGATACATCAGAACACTAATGCTTTGCTGTTGGAGTTGTGAACTAATCCAATGATTCTGGAGAGCAATCTGGAATTATGCCCAAAGTGCTATAAATAATTTCATACCCTTTGACCTAGCAATACCACTTCTAAGGTTATATTCCAAAGAGATCATAGAAGTGGAAAGAAGACCCATATGTACAAAGATATTTATCAAAGCTCTTTTTGTGGTTGCAAAGAACTGGAAATTAAAGGGGTGCCCATCAATTGGGGAATAGCTGAACAAGTTGTGGTATATGAATGTAATGGAATATCATTGTATTGTATAAGAAACTAGGAGCAGATGGACTTCATATTTACTTAGAGAGGCTTATATGAACAGATGCTGATTGAGAAGTGTAGAACCAGGAGAAATTTGTATACAATCACAGACACAACATATGTGTGATGACAAACTATGACAGACTGGACTCTTCTCAGCAATGCAGTGATATGTCAATCCCAAAAGACTCATGATGGAGAGAGATGTCTACATCCAGATAAAAAAGTAGAAAGAACTGAGTTTGAATCCTGATTGAGGGGTGGAGCCAAGATGGCAGAGTAGAAACAGCACTTCCAAGGTGCTCTACCACACACAACTTCCAAACAATGTGAAAGGGGACTCTGAACAAATTCTGGAGCCCTAGCACCCACAGAACTACACAGAGAAGCTAACCTCCCACTGAGGAGAACACAGCAGCCCTGCAGGGAGCTGCTAGCGCAGAGCTCTGAGAGCAGGCAGCACAGCATGCTGGGAACCAACAGTGCAGTGCACAGGGACCTGAGCCCAGGCTCGAATGAGCTGTGGTTTTAGCCCTAGGGTGGCTTGGCCAGCAGCCTGCTGGAGGGACCCCAGAACACCAGCATCTGTGTTGATTTCAGAATTATCAGCACAGATATGCCTAGGACAAAGTGAGAGGTTAGTGCCCTATGGACTTTGGGACCAGTATTTGGGGAATTCGTCGACTTCCTCCCCTGGGGGCGAAAAGCTGCTGAAGAAACTTGGCACAGAAGCCATTTTGCAGCATCTCTGGTGGCTCTAGCTCCTGGCCTGTGAACTGTAGGGAGACTCAGCAACCAGGCGGGGGTTAATCACTCTTGTTTTAAACTGCCTGGATCTGGATTGTGGTCTGGGGGGGAGGTTTGGGGTGGGTATCCAATTTGACTTGGTGAGTGGAATCTTCACAGAGGCCACCCAACCATCGGAAGTTGTGAAGACCCCACGTTTGGGACAGAAGCTCTCCTGTCTGGTGGCAGAGTCCTACTGTGGCAAAAAGCCCTAAAATCAAGAAATTAAGTGGCGACATGCCTAGGCAAAAGAAACAAAATAAACAGAAAAATTCAACACTGGACTCCTATTTTAGGGGCAAAGAGGATCAAAGTATGGAGGAGGACTGTGAGGTCAGAACTCCTGCACCAAAAGCCCCAAATGAAAATACAAGCTGGCTACAGGCCATAGAGGACCTTAAGAAGCAGATAAGAGAAGTGGGGGAAAATTTGGGAAGAGAAATGAAAAAGATGCAAGAAAAGTATGAAATGACAGTCAACAGCCTGACTGAGGAAAATAACACCTTAAAAAATAGACTAACTCAAATGGCAAAAGAGGATCAGAAAGGCAATGAGGAGAAGAATGCCTTAAAAAGTCGAATTTGCCAGATGGAAAAAGAATCTCAAAAGCTCACTGAGGAGATTCATTCCTTCAGAGTTAGACTGGAGCAAATGGAAGCTAATGACTTTATGAGGAATCAAGATGCTGTTAAGCAGACCCAAACAAATGAAAGATTAGAAGGCAATGTGAAATATCTCATGGGAAAAACCACTGACCTGGAAAATAGATCCAGGAGAGACAATTTAAAAATTATTGGACTACCTGAAAGCCATGATCAAGGAAAGAACCTAGAAATCACCCTTCAAGAAATTCTCAAGGAAACCTGCCCTGATGTTTTAGATCCAGAGGGCAAAATAGAGGTTGAAAGAATCCACCAATCACCTCCTGAAAAAGATCCCCAAAAGAAAACTCCCAGGAATATTATAGCCAGGTTCCAGAGTCCCCAGATCAGGGAGAAAATACTATAACAGCCAGGAAGAAACAATTTCAATATTGTGGAAACACAATCAGAATAGCACAGGACCTGGCAGCCTCTACACTGAGGGATCGAAGGGCATAGAATATGATATTCCATAGGTCAAAAGAGCTGGGATTGAAGCCAGGTGAAATTAAGAGGTGAGAGAGGAAAGTGGTCAGAGGAGATGGGGAGAGACAGGGTAGGGTAAACTATCTCATGTAGAAGAGGCAAGGGGAAGTAGTTCCAGGGGAGGGGAAGAACAGGAAGGCAAAAAGACAAAACCATATTCTCATTGAAGTTGGCTCAAGGAGAGAAGCACATACATACTAAATCGGATATCTCACCCTGCAGAAGAGTAGGGGAAAGGGGAACTAGAAGGGGGAGGATGGAGGGGAGGGCATACTGGCGGGAGGGGAGGTTGGAAGTAACCACTATACAAAAGGGACAGGATCAAAGTAGGGAATAGACTAGGTGGGAGGTGAGATGGGTGGGAGGGAAATATAAGCAGTCTTTTACAATATATCTACTATGGTAATGTTTTGCATACCTCTACATGTACAACACATACTGAATTGCTTATCTTCTCAGAGGGAATGGGTGATAAAGGAGGAAGGGAATGGATCTAAAAATCGAAGTTTTAAAATTAAATGTTTCTTAAGATGTCCAGGCATTGGGACTCAGAGATTCACCTTGCCCTAAAGGAAAAGTCAAAGGGGGTATGGGAGAAGATATGGGAGAGAGCAGATTGGATGAGGGGATATCTAGTGGGACTGCTATTCTGGGGTGGTGGGTAGGGAAACAATGGGGGATATATTGTAACTCAAAATCTGGTGGAAATGAATGATGTAAACCAGAAGTTAATAAACCATTAGTTTAATTAAAAAAAAAACACAAAAAATTAAAAATTAAAAAAAAATCCTGATTGAAGGAAACTACTTGATCTTTTTCATTTTATTGTTTGGTTTTATTTCCTCTTTACCATTTTTCATTCCATCTTGTACAACTGTCCTCTGTAACCTGACTAATGCTTAATGTTAAGGTGTTTGCAGATCCTATACTGGATTGTTTGCTGTTTTAGGGGGTGGGGGTGGGAGGGAAGGCAAATTTGAAACTCAAGGTATTATGGAATTGAAACTTGTAAAGTCAAAGTAAACCAACAAATTAATAAAGACAAAAAAAGGAAAAAAGAAAGATAATAAGTTTAGTTTTTGATATAGTAAATCTAAGATATATTCATGGCATCCAATTCTAGGTGTCAATAGATCATGAAAGGTATGAGACTGGAGGGTAGTAGAAAGGTTACGGCTGATAAGGAGGTTTTAGAATCTGCAGCATTGATGCAAAGATGGGAACTGGTAAGATCATTTAGTGAAATAAGTAGAAATACTGGAGAGGGAAAAGAGAAGAGGGCTAGAGACAGAGCTTGTAGGGCACTGGCAGTTAGCAGGTGTGAAGTAGATGAAGATCCCACAAGAAAAACTCAGATGATGTTTCCTTGAGGTGTCTATTGGGCAGCCAGGGCTTTTCAAGATTGGACATGTCAGTCATTACTGCCAGATACTCACAAAAATGGTAAAACAAAAGCAACTTTCTTCTTGTCCAATGTCCAATGACATTCTAATAATTTGAATGCGTGACCCTAGGGCATTTCTGAGACACACCTCTCCTGCCCCCCAACATCCTCCCACACACAGCCCACCACTCTTTTTTAAACATCTCATGGAAAAAGTTTCATGGCCTTTCTGGATGCACAGGTTTACTTTTGTGGTGAAAAAAAATGTAGAAAAAGAATGGGCAGTCATTGTTAGATTGCAATGCATCATTGGAGGGAACATCCAGACTGATGAATTTATAAAATCATAAAACTATTTTGAGAATGAAAAAAAAAAGAGGTTGGTGGCATTTATTTGTTGGAGGTACTGATGTATCTAAATGATCTACTCATGTTTGGGGGAAAAAAACAGAAGAACATAATAAGAGCTTGTCTCGGCATAAGATATGAGGTGTTCCTATATAATTCTTGCTAAACTACTTTCTGGTTATTTCAGTGATTTTTATCAACTAGTGACTCCTTACACCATTAGCTGGGATCTTTGGGTATATTGAACAGTGCTACTGTTTGCTTTTGTATGTTGTATACATAATCTATTTTTTAACCAATACCAAATCATTTTATGTTCTCTCCTTTGTAGTTCATTTTGAGATCTGGTACTGATAAACAGCCCCTCTCACTTCCGTCCTGCTTTTTTTCCATTATTACCCTTGTGATTTTTACCTTTTGTTCCTCCAATATGATTTTCATTTTTTATCTCTATAAAGTGATCTTGGTAAATAGACTCCTAAGTATATTATATATTTTGCTATTCTTTTAAATGCATTTTCTTCTTTCTAGTCTTTCCAGTGGATTTTCTTGCTAATATATATAGAAATTTTGATGGTTTATGTAGATTTGTTTTATATCCAGTTACTTTGCTGAAGTTACTAGTTCAATTAATTTTTAATTGATTCTCAAGGGTTCTATAAACAAACTATTTGTATCATCTATAAAAAGGAATATTTTTTGTTTCCAGTTTACCAGTACTTATTCCCTACATTTCTTTTTATTGTCTTATTGCTATAGCTAACATTTCTAGACATTTCTTAAGTAGTAGTGGTGATTATGGATATCTTTGATTTAGTCCTGATCTCATTGAAAAGTCCTCTAGTTTATCCCCATTGTGGTTTAGTTTTAGATATATACTTGTTACAATGCTAAGGAAATGTCCATTTATTCCTATGTTTTCTACTGTTTCAAAATAAATGGATGCTGTAATTTGTCAAAAAGCTTTGCCTTCATCTATTGATACCATCTTGATCTTTGTTGCCCTTGTCATTAATGTGAAAGAGAAATGGAGGAGTAGTCAGATAGGTAGGAGGAGAACCATGAGAGAGTATCATCATGAAAATCTAGAGAGGAGAGAATGTCCTGGAGAGAAAGGTGATCAAAAAATACTACAGAGAGGTCAAGAGGGATACGGATTAAAAGAAGAGTTTCAGTTGAATGATGAGATTGGATGTCAGATTTCAGAGGGTGAGAGGAGGAGAAATGGAGGCATAGCATTGACAGCTTTATCAATTAATTTCACAAAGAAGCCAGTGGGGAAGAAATATAAACTTTTCCATGCATTTCTTAATTGTTATGTCACTTGGCCTGTGTGTGTGTGTGTGTGTGTGTGTGTGTGTGTGTGTGTATGTGTATGTGTGAATTCAGGAGTAACCTTACTCCACTATCTAGGCTGAATTTAAGTAAATGTAGTTTCCCTATTTATCTTTCTAAACTACATCTTGTTTTATTATTGCTATAGCTGAGATCACGATTGCTATCACTGTTGTTGCTGTTTTTTTAATTTAATTAAATGCATAATAGATTCTGCTCCAGTCCCTCATTCTAACTCTGTGAGTTTTTATATTTTTAGTTTTATATGTATATGTATGTGTGTATAGTTGGCTTGTATTTTCCAATTCATTCTGTGATATTGCATTTTATACATAAATTCATCCCATTGATATTCACAGTTATGACTAATTGTGAATTTTCGTTCATCATATTCTTTTATACTTTCTATATAGTGAAAAAGAAATGTGATCTATGATTGAAGTGATCTGCCCCACTGCCTTTCCTCTCTTCTGCTAACCAAGCTTCTATCACTGGATTTTGTGTCCTATGGACTTCTTTCTCTCTATGGTTTGTAGTTTCATGGGTATACAGATATTTTCTTCTTCTTTCCCCCATTTCAGTTTAAAGTTCTTCTAATTACATCTACAATGTGGCAGACTTTTTTTTTTAATGAAAGCTTGGTAGGTACATTCTGTCCTGGTTCTAGAGTTTTCCTTTCCTCTGTTTTAGGCTGTGAATTAGAACTCCAAATACCATCAGATAACATCTTCTCAAACAGCTTTTCACTGACCAAGCTTGTCTTTCTCTTCTGACCACTTTGCCTTTGATGGCCAATAGTTGTATAAACACATTCTGTGCTTTTAATGTCTTTAGTTTCTTGACCAAGACTTCATGATCTTTAGCAATGATCACTTTTGGCTGCCTACATAATCTCTGTCACACACTGTTTTTGGACCCCGGGGAGGAGAGCAGACCTTTTCAACCTTATTAATGGTGATTTTAAATCTGCCATGTACCTCCAGTCAGGGAATTGTCACTGAAATGTGGGGCATGAGTGAATTGTTTTATGTGTAATAATAAAGCAGGAAGATGTGATTCTGTCATAGATGCAAAAAATATATAGCTACTTAATAGTTGTTGCTAAAATTTATATAGTACTTTAAAGTTTGCAAAATGCTTCATACCTATTTATCTAATTTAAGTCCCATATCAACCCTTAAGTTATCATTTCTATTTTACAAATGCCCATTGTCGTAGAAGCCGTGTGAGGCTCAAAAGAGATAATGGTTATAAAGCACTTTGCCGACCTTAAGTTACTATAAAAAATGTCAGTTGCTGTTGTGGTCATTGTTGCTGTTGTTTTCCTACTGTCACTTGGCCTTTGGTTTAGGGATGATGTTTTTTCATTCCCTGAGCATCTAAACCACTTTGGTGAGATGATAAAAATGACAGCAAAGACTTTTATGTCATTCTACAACTTACACAATTCTACCTTGTAAAAGAAGAAATTGAGGGAAGAAAATGGAAAGGGAAACAGTTAATAGAGGGTGAATATAAAAGCAATAATCTTGTCAGAATAATGGCAGGAGTTTTAAACTGAAGGGAAGATAATTTCTCAAGGTCACAGAAATAGAGGAGAGTTAAGATTTGAATCTGGGTCTTCTTTAATGTTTGCTTAGATAAATCACTTAATCTACCACGTTCAGTTTCCTATTCTGTAAAATCATGGAGGTGTATTAGGGGGATGGATTAGATGATCTCTAAGGTCCATTTCCATTCTAAGATTCTATGTCTTATATGACTAAAAAAGTTACAAGACTTTAAAGGTGTGGCAAATTGTCCTATGGAGCCTGTGAAATAGGCAGCTGTCATTTCTCTAGGAGCCCTCCATGTTGCCTCCAGAGCCTAAAACAATGTACTGTACTGATGTAATGAGAATGCTTGGTTAATTATCTCAGTTCTTTCCTCCTCGTTCTCTTTGGAGTTGGTCTTTCCAACAATTATTATTTTTTTTTAAAGCAACTGGGGTTAAGTAACTTGCTCAAGGTTACACCAACGTCATTATTTATGTGTGGGTGCTTATTTTCTGAGGCTGGAACTGATGCCAGGTCATCCGACTCCCAGGGCCAAAGCTCTTACTCACTGCGCCACCTAGCTGCCCCTTTTTAAATTTTTTGATACTTTTTTATTTTTTTATTTTTTTTTCCCCACACAATTCTTAACATTTTGAATGGTGCACATTCTCTTTAAGGACTTCTAACATACGAAAACTAGAGCAAACAAAAAAAAAATCCCCTACTCTAGTATTTTACAGAGAGAGAAACAAATCTGAAAGGTTAAGTGATTTGTCTAATGCTTTCTGTTCCAAGAACAGTGTAATTTCTACTAAGTCAAATTTTCTCATCAGTAGCAATATCCTTGGGATCATAGGGACTTCCCCAATTCTTGGTTCAGAATTCTTCCTGGTACCAAATCAGAAGAGGAAATTTCCTTTGAATGGGACTGATAATACTGGGGAGATCCTTCTGCAGATTTCAGTATTTACATTAAAGTGATGTTGACTATCTATCTCTGCCTCTCTATGGTACATATTCTTTAAGATGTGTGGATGTTGGGTGGCTTACAGATACTAGATTCTGTCTTCTACAAGTGATAGAACAAAGGGAAAAAACAATTACACTGAAACATAAGGGAATTAGGTCAGACTTCAAACATCCTAGTGTTGTCTATCCTAACTCCTACACAACTCACAGCTGTTAAAAAGTAAAGTGTAAGAAAGGAACATACTTTTAAAAACCAAATAGAGGTTTTTATCTGCTGAAACTAGCTTAGATAAAGTCTGCCTAGGGACCAGTCAAGGTTCCTGATAGCAAGTGAGAATGCATGTAACCCTAGTTAATAAACAGGTTATTCATTTACTTTCAGTAAATATAGATAGAGCCTCAGTAATCATTTTTTTTTCATATCCATTCTCACATTTCAGAGGTATTTGGGTCCCCTGGGGGCTAGAAGCCACTGAGGAGACACACCATTTCATAGTTTTCAGAGGCAGCTCCAGCTCCTGGCCTGAGAACTGTAGGGAGATCCAGCAATCAGTCTTGGGGGGTAATCATTCTTGCTTTAACCTCCCTGGACCTGGATTGTGATCTTGGGTGGAAGTCGTGGGTGGGTTTACAGCTTGCCAGAAAAGGAAGTTGCCCCCCACACGTTCGGGACGAAAATTCCTCTAGCTGGCCTTAAAGCCATAGTGTGGCAACAAGCCCAAAAGTCATGTAATTAAGTGGCAACATGCCAAGGCATAGGAAACAGAAAAATGCAACCCTAGACTCCTATTTTGGGGGCATAGAGCGGGAAAAGGACTGTGAGGTCAGAAGTCCTGCTCCAAAAGCCCCAGGGGAAAACATGAGCGGGTTGCAGGCCATAGAGGACCTTAAGAAGGACTTTAAAAATCAAATAAGAGAAGTGGAGGAAAAATTGGAAAGAGAAATGAGAAGGATGCAGGAAAAGTATGAAATGAGGGTCAACAGCCTGACTGAGGAAAACAACACCTTAAAAAATAGACTAACTCAAATGGCAAAGGAGGCCCAAAAGGGCAATGAGGAGAAGAATGCCTTAAAAAGTCGAATTTGCCAGATGGAAAAAGAATCTCAAAAGTTCACTGAGGAGATTCATTCCTTCAGAGTTAGACTGGAGCAAATGGAAGCTAATGACTTTATGAGGAATCAAGATGCTGTTAAGCAGATCCAAACAAATGAAAGATTAGAAGGCAATGTGAAATATCTCATGGGAAAAACCACTGACCTGGAAAATAGATCCAGGAGAGACAATTTAAAAATTATTGGACTACCTGAAAGCCATGATCAAAGAAAGAACCTAGAAATCACACTTCAAGAAATTCTCAAGGAAAATTGCCCTGATGTTTTAGAACCAGAGGGCGAAATAGAGGTTGAAAGAATCCACCAATCACCTCCTGAAAAAGATCCCAAAAAAGAAAACTCCCAGGAATATTATAGCCAGGTTCTAGAATCCCCAGATCAAGGAGAAAATACTACAAGCAGCCAGGAAGAAACAATTTCAATATTGTGGAAACACAATCAGAATAGCCCAGGACCTAGCAACTTGTACACTGAGGGATTGAAGGGCATGGAATATGATATTCCAGAGGGCAAAAGAACTGAGAATGAACCCAAGGGTCACATACCCAGCAAAACTGAGTATTTTGTTTCAGGGGAAAATATGGTCATTCAGTGGAATAGAGGACTTTAAAGCATTCTTGAGGAAAAAACTAGAATTGAATAGAAAATTTGACATCCAGACACAAGAAGGAAGAGATGCCTGAGAAGCTAATCAGGGAAAAGAAATCAAAAGGAACTTATCAAAGTTGAACTATTTACATTCCTATATGGAAAAGCAATAACAGTGACTGATGATATCTTTCTCACTATGAAAATAATGGAAGAAGGGTGTGTGGTCATATGAATACATATGTGAATGTGTGTGTAGATGGTTACAGTTATATATGGATAGGGGGCATAGGTAGAATTTGTTAGGAAGGGAGAATACTAAAGGGATGAAATTATGAGGTGAGAGAGGAAAGTGGCAAGAGGAGATTTGGAGAGACAGGGTGGGTAAACTATCTTATGTAGAAGAAGCAAGGGGAAGTGCCTGCTTGGGAGGGGGAGAATAGGAAGGCAAAAAAGGCAAAACCACATTCTCATTGAATTTGTTTCAGGGAGAGAATGACATACATACTAAATGGGATATCTCAACCTGCAGCAGGATAGGGGGAAGGGGGATGAGAGGAGGGATGATGGATGGGAGGGCATCCTTGGGGGGAGGGGTGGTTGGAAGTACCCACTATAGAAGAGGGACAGGATCATGTAGGGAATGGAACAGGTGGGGGGTGGGATGAGTGGGAGGGAATTATAAGCAGCCTTGTACAATATATCTACTATGATAATGTTTTGCATAGCTAGACATGTACAACATATACTGAATTACTTATCTCCCCAGAGGGAATGGGTGACAAGGGAGGAAGGAAATGGATCTGAAATTCGAGGTCTTAACATTAAATGTTACAAATATATATAAATGCCATTATTAATACTCTTTTGCTTATAATTGGGAGATAAGATATGCAGGCATTGGGACACAAAGATTCACCTTCCTCTAATGGAAAAGTCAAAGGGGGTATGGGAGAAGGTATGCGAGAGAGCAGATTGGAGGAAGCAATATCTTGTGGGACTACTATTCTGGAAGGTTGGGTAGGGGAATAAGGGGGGGAAAATGATTGTAACTCAAAATCTGGCGGAAATGAATGATGTACAACAAAAGTTAATAAAGCATTTGTTTAAAAAAAGTGATTGTGAATAATTTCTATTTTGAATCAATTAATCAAAGGTATGGAATAAGTGCCAAAGAGAAGTACTTCAAGCTACTGGATGAAAACACAAAATGATTAGAATTGTTTGAGTAAAAAGTAGACACACCTCTGGACTTCAGAAAATCAAGAGAAAAGTGAATAGCAGGAAAGGATTTAAGTTTGGGAAACAATCCTAAAGCAACTGTTAGAATGCTTTTCCTGCAAACTCTTTTTTTTCCATCTAAACCTAAAGATGTGTCTAATTCTTCCAAATCAATCCCAATACCTTTCAACTTTCATCATTTGATTTCATCCAGAGGCTAGCAGCACTTTACTCCTTTCAACTTGATTAACTAGGTTGTTCACACTTAGTTTATGCTTTTGATAGATTTTATAAATCAAACTGGCTTTCTCATCTGATAAATATATCAGACATAGAATAAATTGTTTCAGGGGAAAGGCGAAATGCGAAAGAGGCATGAGCTATACTTCAACCCCATTTTCCTCTCATACTGTCCCCAACAAGATATACTACTCCTTGGTGTGTTCATCAGGTGAGAATATCTCTTTAATTGAGATATAGGATCAGTAAAATAAACAAGTCATGTCAATTGTCAAAGTTATCTTTATATAGGACTTATTAGTTTCCTTAATTAAGGCTGGAGTGTGAGACCCATTCCCTTACATAAACAAATTTTTGAAAACAAATTGGCAAGAAAAAAATCTGTTAGAGAAAAAACAGGAAATAGAAAGGAAATAGCAGTGAGCTGCAAAGTAGTTGAGACAAAGGAAAGGAAATCGGGTGTGGCTGGCAAATTAAGAGATAATAAAAGACTGCAAAGGTCTGAATGGAGGTTCTTAGGAGGTGACTTACATAAATGGCTGTAACTAGTTAAAAAAAAAAAGCAAGGTTGAGGATCTCAGTAGGGAAAACAAGAAAAAAATTTTCATAATGAAATGAAGTTTTAGAAATTATCTTTGTTCCAAGTATAGACAAGTCTCTGTCCTAGAAGAGAAGGCCGAAGTGAGGCTCCAGTGAGGAGTCAGAGGAAGGGAAAGGAGGTGCTAGATAATGGGAAACTTATCCTTACCTTATGATTGGAGACTGGGGGGCAGATAGATGATGCAGTGAATAGAGCAGGGCCCTGGAGTCAGAAGGACTTGAGTTAAAATCCAGCCCTGAAATCAGGAGGACTTGAGTTCAAATCCAGCCCTGAAATCAGGAGGACTTGAGTTCAAATCCAGCCCTGAAATCAGGAGGACTTGAGTTCAAATCCGGCCTCAGAAAATTAACAGAAAAACTAGCAGTGTGACCTTGGGCAAGTCAATTAATCCTAATTGCCCTCCAACAAGCAAAAAAAAAAAGATTGGAGACTAGAAGAATGGCACACAGGAGGAAGGAAAAGAAAAAGAAATTGTGCACTAGGAATTACAAAAACAGATTTGAGTCTCCTCTATTTGGAGTTAGATTCTCTGAGGGGAAAGCAGTTGCTTATTCTTCAAGAAATGATCAAATAAAGCCACAGAAACTGCTGTATCAGGTTAAAGATCATCTACTAAGAATCAAGAACAAAGTCTCATAGTGGTTGGTGACCTCCTATTCAGGGGCACTGAGGCAGTCATTTATTGACAATAGTGGGGAGTTCTATTGTTTTTCTTTGGTATATCTCTAAGCTGTAACAGAGAACTTCCAAAGATTTTTGCAAAGGAATAATTACTACCTACTCCTGGTGATCCACATGGACACAGATGGTACAGTCAGAAGTAGCTCAGACAGTATTGCCAAAAATTGCAAAGTCTTGGGCAAGAATTTGAAGAACAGAGCATACTGGTTGCATATTCTTCACTGCTACCTATTGAAGGCAAAGGATATTGAAGACAAAACTGATTTGGAAAATTAATAGTTGGTTGAGAAGATGGTATCTGATAATGGGATTTGGACTTCTGTACCATAAAATAAAAGAAATAACATATAATAAAAGAATAACCATAAAATAAAAGAATAATTCAACCCATGTAACTGTTAAGATGCTTCATAGCTGCTTTTCTCAACTTGCAGCAATCCAGAAACCTCAGAAAAAGAATCATGCATGAGGAACAGGATAATTATAGCTGAACCCACAAGACAATAAGAATACAGAACCCTGTAAAGATAAAAACCTTATAAAATAATATCAGAGAACTTAAATTCTAAGAGTCACCCCTCAACAAGCTCACCTCCATTGCGGCAGCATGGTTTTAATGAATGTACCTGGACTTGGAATCCAACTAACTGGAATTTGAATGAAGACCTGGGTTGAAATCTTGCCTCAGACATTTATTAGATGTGTTATCTGGACAGTTCATTTAACTTCTCTGAGCTTCAATTTCCTTTTCTATAAAATTATCAGGTCCTTTCCAGCTCTTAATCTATGATCTGATACCTTGGTCCACTCCCTGCAGCACAAACAAACTCACAGTCTTTTTTTTTTTGGAGGGTGAGACAAGGTAATTGGACATGCCCAAGGTTACACAGCTCAAGTGTCTGAGGCCAAATTTGAACTCAGGTGCTCCTGACTCTAGGGCCCATGCTCTGGTCATTGTGCCACCTAGTTCCCCCCAAAAGTGATAGTACCTGGTTCACAGCTTTCCCCTTTAGTCTCAGCCCTTCCCTTTATAAGCTCAACATATCTACTGATGTGCCTTTAAACACTTTTACCCTCTCAGTTTTTCAATACAATCTACTCCTATGACCTATTCCTCCACTCTGTCTCAGCTACATGCAAAGAGAGTCAGACCCACCCTTGACCTTGACATCACCCACTTCTGAAATTCCTATAACCATAATCCCCCATCATTTCATTTTGCTCTGTAGTATACTCTGGCTAAACTTTTTCTCCATCTCCACTGTGACCTTCAATCTCTCCACCTTTCATTAAGTTTCCAAACCATAAACCCTATTCTAGCTACATGTTGCTCAATTCTCAACCTCAACCCTTTAGTTAACCAGTCCAATTTTATACTATTTGCCACTCTTGGATCTTTTACTTCCTTGACCTAGTTTTCTTCAAGTCTTGCCAAACCCCTGCCCTGGATTAATTTCATCTAGTTTTATTCACATGTTGATGAATGGGATTAGAGGGAGTCATGTAACTATAATTAAAATGTATGTTATTGTTGCTAGCAAAAGTCAACAAAGGTAAACTGAGGTACACTTTTCTGAACAAGTAGAAAATTTTTAACAGGAATGCTACCTGCCAATAAAAGGGTCAGTTACTTGCCTCCGTTTGTGCCAAATGGCTCAAAATTGAAGATCCAAATAATTTTTATAAGCAGGGAACAAAGAACTGAATGGAAATCATATTATTGGTTATGGAATTGGCAGTATCATGGAGGTGAAGGATCATGATTGGTTACATTAAGGGAAAGGGTTCACACCCACATAAACACACACACACACACACACACACACACTCACACACACACGAGACTTGGACCATTCTCCCCTCCCATCTTAGAGGAATGCTTTTTATGGATTTATGGGACTCAGCTATATCCTGAGGTCATTGATAGTGGATAAGAGCAGCAGACTTGAAGATGTTGAAGATGCTGGAGGATGAGATAAGACCACTCCTTTAATTTACAGAGATGAGGCTAAAATAGAGTATCAGCTCACTGGCCCTGGAGGATAGCACACAAATATCATGAAGTTTCTCAGGAGCTGAAGTTATAAGGGATAACAAGTTTCCTTGGCACAAAGTGATTTGCAGGTGATGCTGAGATAACAAGTCCCTTAGAATTAGAATGTTTCTTGAGAGTATTGAACTTCTACATTTTGCCCAGAGTTTTTCTTTAACTAATGGTGATTATGAGGAAAGCTTAAACCTTTGCATCTTGAGAGAGGGAGACTGAACTTTTGAACTCCTGAGCATCCTCACTCAGAGACAGAAGAGATTTAGGTTTGTTACATAAAATACAGAATAAATACACTACATCTGTCAAATGGAAAAGGTAGTGTATTTGTTCTCTTTGGCCCTAGAGAACAGAACCAGTAACAATGGGTAGAAGATGCTGAGAGGTAAATTTGCACTGATATCAAGAAAACTCCCCAACAATTAGAATTGTCTAAAAGTGAACTGTCTTGCCTCAAGAGACTGAGGGTTGTTTAGGAAGATGCTGTATAGATAAATTCTATTATAGTGGGGAATCCTATTAGGTTTGGAATGGAATAAATGAGTGCCCACTGGACAATCTCTTCCACTTTTAAAATTCTACAAGTCTAGTTTTGTGAACAGTGAAATTTTGAGTAGAAAAGCTTGATGATCCAACTAGAACTATTGATTCTCCTGAAGTTCACAGGTCCCATGTGCTTCTTTCTTCCCTCCAGTCCAGAGAAGGGGAAATACTGACTAAACAGGCTACCAAAGTAGAAGACTATTCTCTGGTAAAGATGGATTATTTAGGAAATTATCCAGGGTTAGGAGTAGAGGGATATAGGGAGAAGCTTATTTCAGTCCCCCCCCTCCTCTTTTTGAGGGGCCAAAATTTAATATAGTACCCTATTTGGAACTCTGTAAAGTTGAATGTTATTGGAAGAAATGTCAGAGACAATGAAATATAAAGATGGAGTCCTTAACCAAACTGCATATGAAAAGACCATCAGAAGCAACGAACTGGTCCCAGAACACACACTGCCTCAGTACCTTCAGTTCTTGCCATTTGTTTTGCATAAAAATCCAATGGGAATCTGGGGAAGATAACCAGAAGGTCAATGTAATTTAAAAGAGGGACATTTACTAAGGAAACTCAACTAGTGCTAGCCCTTGGGGGAGCAGAACTGGAGAGGTTTCTGTCAGTCTTAGATTGTGTCTCTGCCCTTTCTAAAAGAGGGCGATAGGGTCCCACATGAAAAGAACACTGTAATGCCCCTGCCAAGAGAGCACAGTAACACCTAGCTGAGCCCAAACCTAGAGGTCATAGACTCTATAGAGAAAGCCCTGGCTGTTCAGTGAAATGACCCATCAAATATAGATGCTACATCCTAGGTTGATCACCAAGCAACCTATTTAGTTCAGAGTGCAAACAGCTGTGTTCTTTGAAGATCCAGTGCAACAGCTGAGTGATCTACCTGATCCACCCAGGAACTGAATCAATCCATCTGTCCGAAATGTCATGCATTTTGAGGATGGAGTCCAGTTGAAGCACTGATCTAGCTGAGATACTTTATTTTTCGTGGAACCAACTCAGCTGGCAGTTGTTCAGCTTGTCCATCACTGATACCCACCTCCCCTCTGTGGATGAGGATTCTCTAGAGACAGAACAGAATCCCAGGTCCTGTCATGCAAGATTTGTGAGTTGCCTTAGCCACATGTCTTCCCTCATTACTATTGTACTGTAGCCCCACTCTCCACCCATCAACAATTATGTGTGTCTGTGGGTAAGGGCACCCCAGGTTGTTGGATGAAATGCTTTGCAATGTTCTTGCTATTCTATTCAAATAAACATATTTTCCAAGAGCTAACTGGCCAATTGTCAAAGAGAAGCACACAAGGGGCTCATAAGTTACAGTCTTAAGAGTAGTTACCCAAGAACTCAAAGTAGCAATTAGTATTCTGGGAACTCAGCATGCCAGTGCAAGTATGAATTGGGAAGCTGAGCCCAAAGAGGATTCTAAATAAGCTAAATGACCTCAGATTCAAAGGGACCAAATTGGCTCACTAGTTCAAAGTAGTGTCTTAAATCATAGGAGACTAATCATTGTACTTTTGTAAAAATCTTATCAGAATCAAGAACTTTCTGATCATAGGGGTGAGGTCCCCAATACACTTGATAAAGTTATAAAGCATGAATCTTTGTTTGGAGGCAATTGAGGAGTTTTTCCTCAAGGATTATAGGATCCTACATTTAGGCATGGAAGACATCTTTGAAATTATCTAGTTTAACACTTTCATGCTATAATGGAGAAAATTGTGGAGTACAGATGCTAAGTGACTTCCTTGCTGGAGGAGAGAGTGAGGCTGATGATTTTGCACAGATCTGTCTCTCTTAAATCCAATTCATTCACAGGTAAAGACATCCAGATGTCATTGGTCCTCTTTGAGAATGAAGGACCAACTACAACAACAAAGTTAGTAATTGACAAAGCCAGGGTTTGAACCCCAGCTCTATTACTTTGAATTCATGGAACATAGACATACCCATTAGTTTACTGGACACAGGACCCTGTTGATCATTGACTTAGAATGAGAGAAAAGTACTCTTGCCAGAGAAACAGTTCCTCTTAGAGGTCTATAAAAGCGAGCAACTGGGTGGATAAAGTGCAGGATTGTAAATAGGAAGACTTGCGTTCCAATCTTACTTCAGAAACTTACTAGCTGTGTGTCTCTGGTCAAGTCTTTCTGCCTCAGTTTCTTTATCTTTAAAAAGGAGATAATAATAGTACCTACCTTCCAGGATTGTTATGGAGATCAAGTGAGATATTATTTCTAAAGCACTTTACAAACCTTAAATCACCACATAAATGCTAGCTATTACTATTTTTTTCAGAATTTATTTATTTATTTTTAGTTTTCAACATTCATTTCCTCAAGATTTTGAGCTACAAATTTTTTGCCATCTCTTCCCTACCCCTGACCCCAGGATGCAAGCATACTGATTACTCCTTCCCCCAGTATGCCCTCTCATATATCCCCTACCCCATCCCTTCCCTTACCCCCTTGCCCCTTTCTTTCATGTAAGGCAAGATGGCTTTCTATACCCCAGTTCCTGTATATATTATTTCTTGGTTGCATATAACAATAATTGTTTGTTTTCATTGTTTGGTTTTATTTCTTCTTTACCATCTTCCATCCCACCTAGTACAATATGCCTTTGTAATTGGAATAATGTCTAATATGAATGTATTTGCAAATCCTATACTGGACTATATGCTGTCATGGGGGGAGGGGGGAGGGAAGTAAAGGAAATTTGAAAATCAAGGAACTATGGAATTGAATCTTGTTAACTGAAATTAAACTAATAAATTAATTTAAATAAAAGAATGCTTGAAAGTCCTCTATTTCATTGAATATTTTCCCCTGAAACATTATACTCAGTTTTGCTGGGTAGGTGATTCTTGGTTTTAATCCTAGCTCCTTTGACCTCTGGAATATCATATTCCAAACCCTCTGATCCCTTGATGTAGAAGCTGTTAGATATTGTGTTATTCTGACTGTGTTTCCATAATACTCAAATTGTTTCTTTCTGACTGCTTGTAGTATTTTCTCATTTACTTGGGAACTCAGGAATTTTACTATAGGATTCCTAGGAGTTTTCTTTTGGGGACCTTTCTCAAGAAGTGATTTGTGAATTCTTTCAATTGCCATTTTTTACCTCTGGTTCTAGAATATCAGGGCAGTTTTCCTTGATAATTTCTTGAAAGATCGTGTTTAGGCTCTTTTTTCATTGTGGCTTAGGGTAGTTCAATAATTTCTAAATGATCTCTCTGGATTGATTTTCCAGGTTAGTGGTTTTTCCAATGATATATTTCATGTTGCCTTCTATTTTTTCATTCTTTTGGATCTGTTTTATAATTTTCTTGATTTCTTTTTTTTTGTTTGTTTTTTTTTTAAACAAATACATTATTAACTTCTGTTTTACATCATTCATTTCCGCCAGATTTTGAGTTACAATCATTTTCCCCCCATTATTCCCCTACCCAACCTCCCAGAATAGCAGTCCCACAAGATATCGCTTCCTCCAATCTGCTCTCTCCCATACCTTCTCCCATACCCCCATCGACTTTTCCATTAGAGGAAGATGAATCTTTGTGTCCCAATGCCTGCACATCTTATCTCCCAATTATAGGCAAAAGAGTATTAATAATAGTGTTTATATATATATATTTGAAACATTTAATGTTACGACCTTGAATTTCAGATCCATTTCCTTCCTCCCTTGTCACCCATTCCTTCTTGGGATATAAGTAATTCAGTATATGTTGTACATGTCTAGCTATGCAAAACATTATCATAGTAGATATATTGTTCAAGGCTGCTTATAATTCCCTCCCACTCATCCCACCCCCCACCTGGTCCATTCCCTACATGATCCTGTCCCTCTTCTATAGTGGGTACTTCCAACCTCCCCTCACCCCAAGGATGCCCTCACATCCATCATCTCTCCTCTCATCCCCCTTCCCCCTATCCTGCTGCAGGTTGAGATATCCCATTTAGTATGTATGTCATTTTCTCCCTGAACCAAATTCAATGTGAATGTGGTTTTGCCTTTTTAGCCTTCCTTATTCTCCCCCTCCTTTGCAACCACTTCCCTACATGAGATAGTTTACCCTACCATGTCTCTCCCCATCTCCTCTTGCCACTTTCCTCTCTCACCTCATAATTTCATCCCTTGAGTATTCTCCCTTCCCAACAAATTCAACCTATGCCCTCTATCCATATATAACTGTAACCATATACACACACATTCACATATGTATTCATATGACCACACCCCCTTCTTCCATTATTTTCATAGTGAGAAAGATATCATCAGTCACAGTTATTGCTTTTCCATATAGGAATGTAAATAGTTCAACTTTGATAAGTTCCTTTTGATTTCTTTTCCCTGATTACCTTCTCAGGCATCTCTTCCTTCTTGTGTCTGGATGTCAAATTTTCTATTCAATTCTGGTTTTTTCCTCAAGAATGCTTGGAAGTCCTCTATTCCACTGAATGACCATATTTTCCCCTGAAACAAAATACTCAGTTTTGCTGGGTAGGTGACCCTTGGGTTCATTCCCAGGTCTTTTGCCCTCTGGAATATCATATTCCATGCCCTTCGATCCCTCAGTGTAGAAGCTGCCAGGTCCTGGGCTATTCTGATTGTGTTTCCACAATATTGAAATTGTTTCTTCCTGGCTGCTTGTAGTATTTTCTCCTTGATCTGGGGATTCTGGAACCTGGCTATAATATTTCTGGGAGTTTTCTTTTTGGGATCTTTTTCAGGAGGTGATCGGTGGATTCTTTCAACCTCTATTTTGCCCTCTGGATCTAAAACATCAGGGCAGTTTTCCTTGAGAATTTCTTGAAGGGTGATTTCTAGGTTCTTTCCTTGATCATGGCTTTCAGGTAGTCCAATAATTTTTAAATTGTCTCTCCTGGATCTATTCTCCAGGTCAGTGGTTTTTCCCATGAGATATTTCACATTGCCTTCTAATCTTTCGTTTGTTTGGATCTGCTTAACAGCATCTTGATTTCTCATAAAGTCATTAGCTTCCATTTGCTCCAGTCTAACTCTGAAGGAATGAATCTCCTCAGTGAACTTTTGAGATTCTTTTTCCATCTGGCAAATTCGACTTTTTAAGGCATTCTTCTCCTCATTGCCCTTTTGGGCCTCCTTTGCCATTTGAGTTAGTCTATTTTTTAAGGTGTTGTTTTCCTCAGTCAGGCTGTTGACCCTCATTTCATACTTTTCCTGCATCCTTCTCATTTCTCTTTCCAATTTTTCCTCCACTTCTCTTATTTGATTTTTAAAGTCCTTCTTAAGGTCCTCTATGGCCTGCAACCCGCTCATGTTTTCCCCTGGGGCTTTTGGAGCAGGACTTCTGACCTCACAGTCCTTTTCCCGCTCTATGCCCCCAAAATAGGAGTCTAGGGTTGCATTTTTCTGTTTCCTTTGCCTTGGCATGTTGCCACTTAATTACTTGACTTTTGGGCTTGTTGCCACACTATGGCTTTAAGGCCAGATAGAGGAATTTTCGTCCCGAACGTGTGGGGGGCAACTTCCGTTTCTGGCAAGCTGTAAACCCACCCACAACTTCCACCCTAGATCACAATCCAGATCCAGGGAGGTTAAAGCAAGAGCGATTACCCCCCAAGACTGATCGCTGGATCTCCCCACGATTTGTAGGCTGGGAGCCGGAAATGCCTCTGAAAACTACACAGTGGCGTGTCTCCTCAGCGGCTTCTAGCCCCCAGGGGAGGGAGCTGACGCATTCCCCAAATACAGGTCCCAAAGTCCATAGGACACTAACCTCTTACTTTGTCCTAGGCAAGTCTATGTTGATAATTCTGGCGTCTCCACAGTTCCTGGTGTTCTGGGGTTCCTCCAGCCGGCTGCTGGCCCTGCCGCCCTGGGGCTAAAACCTCGGCTCACGTGGACCTTGGCTCCTGCGCGCTGCCGGCTCCCAGACCACTGTGCTGGTCCTTCCTGCAGGGTGCTGGGCTGTCCTCAGCGGGAGGTTAGCTTCTCTGTGTCGTTCTGTGGGTGCTGGGGCTCCAGAAGATTTTCAGAGTCCTTTTTTTACATAGTTTGTGGAGAATCTGGGGGCAGAGAGGCTTGGAGGAGCTGTTTCTACTCCGCCATCTTGGCTCCGCCCCCCTTCTTGATTTCTTATAGTCATTAGCTTCAGGGCAGCTAGGTGGTGCAGTTAATAGAGCACTGGCCCTGGAGTCAGGAGGACCTGAGTTCAAATCCATTCTCAGACACTGAACACAAAACTAGGTATGTGACCTTGGTTAAGTCAACCCCAAATTCCTTACCTTCCCCCTCCAAAAAGCAATAAATATATAAATAAAGTCATTAACCTCTATTTGCTCCAAACTAATTCTGAAGGAATTATTTTCTTCAGTGAAATTTTGAAGTTCCTTTTCCATCTGGCCAGTTTTGCTTTTTAAGGCCTTCTCCATCTCATTAGCTTTTCAGTCATCTTTTGCCATTTGAGTAAGTCTATTTTTAAGGTGTTATTTTCTTCAATATTTTTGAATCTCCTTTTGCAAGATGTTGATTCATTTTTCATTATTTTCCTGCAACACTCATTTCTCTTCCCACCTTTCCCTTTACTTCTCTTGATTTTCCAAATCCTTCTGGATCAGCTCCATGCCCTGGGATCATTTCTTATTTTTCTTGGAGACTTTTGATGCAGGAGTTTTGACTTCGTTGTCTTCTGGTTCTATGTTTTGGTCTTCTTTGTCACCAAAAGTAAAGATTCTATAGCTTGATTCTCTGCCTCTGTTTCTTCATCATGCCAGGCAAATACTTGACTTTTTTTCTTTAATTTTATATTTGTTTTTAGTTTAAATCATTCATTTCCACAAGATTTTGATTTACAAATTTTCTCCTTCTCTTTCCCCTACCCACCACCTTAAATCAGCTATCCTGCTGTATCCCCCTCCCCAAATCTGCTTTCTCCTATATCCTTCCCAATCCATCCTTCAACTTTCCAGTAGGGCAAGATGGATCTCTATATCCTAGTGCCTGTATATCTTATTTCCCAGTTGCATGTAAAAATAAAAATTATATATACATATATATATATATGTTTAATATATTTTATATATATCATTATATATTATATATATATATATATATATATATATATGTATGTATGTATATATAAAACATTTGATTTAAAAACTTTGAATTCCAGATTCTTTTCCTTCCTCCCTCATCATCCACCCTTACTGGGAAGATAAGCAATTCAATATATATATTGTACATATGTAACTATGCAAAACATTTCCATAGTACATATATTATAAAAGATTGGCTATGTTTCCCTCCATCCTATTATGCCCCCACTTGATCTTTTCTCTACATTGAACCTGTCCCTTTTCAAAAGTGTGTGCTTCCAACTTCCCTCTCCACACCATGACCTCCCCTCCAACATCCCCCCTATCATTCCCTTCCCCCCTACTTTCCTATAGGGCAAGATATCCTATTTAGTTTATGTCATTCCCTCCCTAAGCCAAATTCGATGGGAGTGAGGTTGACTCATTCCTTTTTGCTGTCCTGTTCTTCCCTTCCATTGTAAGGTTTCTCTTGCTTCTTCTATATGAGATAGTTTCCCCCATTCTGTCTCTCCCCATCTCCTCTCATTATATTCATCTCTCACCTCTCAATTTCACCTTTTAAGTATCATCCCTCCCTATTCAGTTGGTCCTGTGCCCTCTGTCTATGTATACCTGTACACATACATACACAAACTCACTCACATATGTATTCATATATTCACACATATACCCTCCTATATAGACATATATATATATATATATATATATATATATTTATTATATATATATTCACACATATACCCTCCTATATAGACATATATATATGTATATATTTATGTGTGTACACACACACACACACACACACACACACACACACACACACACACATTTATATTCCCTTTAACTATTCTCATACTGAGAAAAAGTTCCGCAAGTTACAATTATCATTTTTCCATGTAGGAATGTAAATAGGTCAATTTTGATAATTGTGATTTTCCCTATTTACCTTCTCATGCTTCTTGTATCTGAATGTCAAATTTTCTATTCAACTCTGTTTTTTTGATCAGGAATGCTCGAAAGGCCTCTATTTCATTGAATGACTATATTTTACCCTGAAACATGATACTCAGTTTTGCTGGGTATGTAATTCTTGGTTTTAATTCCAACTCCTTTCACCCCTGGAATATCATATTCCAAGCCGTTTGATCCTTCAGTTTAGAAGCTGTCAGATTCTGAGTTATCCTGATTGTGTTTCCACAATATTCAAATTGTTTCTTCTTTGTTGCTTGTAATATTTTCTCCTTGATCTGGGAACTCCACAACCTGGCTATAATATTCCTAGGAGTTTTCTTTTTGGGATCTTTTTCAAGAGGTGATTGGTGGATTCTATCTACCTCTATTTTACCCTCTGGTTCTAAAACATCAGGACAATTTTCCTTGAGAATTTCTTGAAGAATGATTTCTATGTACTTTTTTGTTCATGGCTTTCACATAGTCCAATACTTATTAAATTATCTCTTCTGGATCTATTTTCCAGGTCAGTGGTTTTTGCAATGAGGTGTTTCACATTGCCTTCTATTTTTTCATTTATTTGGATCTGTTTAATAGCATCTTGATTTCTTATAAAGTCACTAGCTTACATTTGCTCCAATCTAATTCTGATAGAATGATTCTCTTCAGTGAGCTTTTGAGATTCTTTTTCCATCTGGCAAATTTGGCTTTTTAAGGCATTTTTCTCTTCATTGGCTTTTTGAGACTCTTTTGCCATTTGAGTTAGTCTCTTTTTTAAGGTGTTATTTTCTTCAGTAAGGTTGTTCACTGTCATTTCATAATTTTTTTGCATCATTCTCATTTCTCTTCCCAATTTTTCCTCCACTTATTTTATTTGGTTTACAAAATCCTTCTTAAGCTCCTATATGTCCTATAACCGGTTCATATTTTTCTTGGAAGCTTTTGGTGCAGGAGTTCTCATTTTGTTGTCTTTCTCCTGTTCTGTGCTTTGAACTTTTGTCCACCAAATAGGAATCTAATATTGGATTCTTCCACTTGCTTGGCTTCCTTTGCTTGCTCATTTTGCCACTCAATTACTTGACTTTTGAGCTTTTTGCCATAGTTGAACTCTGCTTCCAGAGAGGAGAGCTTTGTCCCAATTCCCTGGGCCTCTTGCAGCTCCCAGAGCTCTTAGTTGAGTTCCCTCTCTGAATCCTCCATTGGCTCTTTTACCTGGTCACACACCCTAGGACCTCCACCCTAGATGGCAATCTGCATCAACGCAGGTTAAAACAACAGCAGTTACCCCTCAGAATGGTTGCTTCATCCCCCTACAATCTGCAGGCCAGGAGCTCTGAAGCAGATCATCTTGGTTGCACGGCCACTGTGCCTCAGCTGCTTCTCCCTACAGGGTGCAGTGGCCTGACCACACTCCCAAATCCCCTGTTCCTACAAAGTCCACACTGACCTCTGACTTTGTCTTTGTCATTTATGGCTTGATAATTCTGGAAATCACCATAGCTGTTGGTGATCCACTCTCCCGAAGTCCCTCCAGGTGACAGCTAGTTGGGGACTGCCCTGAGGCTAAAACTGGGCTCATGCTGGTCTGGGATCTAGTCCCAGAGCACTGCAATGGACCCTTCCTTTCCACCTGCCCATCTCCCTTCAGTGGGAGGTTTGTTTCTCCCTGGCACTTTGTGGGTTCTATAGCCCTAAATTTTGTTTATGGTCATTTTTATAGGCATTTGAGGTGGACATGGAGTGAGCATACAAAGTTTTCCTGCTTCTTCCCTGCCATCTTGGCTCTGCCTCCCCAAATACTTGACTTTTGATCTCTTTATCATGGTAGAACTCTGCTTCCAGAGAGGAGAATGCTGTGTCCCAAATTTCTGGGGTTTTGCACAGCTCTTGTCAGAGCTTCTTCTATGCCCCTGCCTCAGAACTGTGAGGCAGACTGCCTCTCCACAGTCTGAACAAGCTCTGCCACACTAGCTCCTTACCCCAGAACCACCACCCAAGATTGTGACCCAAATCCAAACAGTACAAAGTAAGAGAATCCTGCCTCAGTGCCAATAAAGAGACTCCTACTATTGCCTTCTGGTCTGTTGCTTGGTCTCCCCACTATTTGTGGGGCCAGAGCTTTGGAAACAGCCACCACCTCTGCTGCCCTAGGGACAGGGGTCAGACCACACCCTTCTCTCACCCAGTTCCAACAGAGTTTCGCCACTGACCTTTTACTTTCTTTCTGGTGTTTATGGGTTGAGAAGTCTGGAAATCACTACAGTTGTCAGTGATTCAATCCCCTGAGGTCTATACCAGCCAGTCTGTGCTGGCACATGTGGGAATGTGCTCTACTCCCAGCCCAGTGTGATAGTCCCTTCCTGTCATTTTGCCAGGTTGTCCTTAGCTGGAGAAATATTTCACTCTGTCTTTTTGTGGGTTCCGTAGCCCTAAAATTTGTTTAGAATCATTTTTACAGGTATTTGAAGTAACTGGGGACAAGCTCAAGTAAGTTCCTACTTTTACTCCACTATCTTGGCTCCACTATTAGTAATAGACTAGCTCTTACTATTATAAAGCATGCTAACACACTGGTTTAGATACCCACCAACCCTTACATTTCTTATTCCCCTCTCTTTTTAAAAATGTAAAGAATTATTCATCAGAGGAATACTATTCTCTGGCATTGGAGTTTGCTCATATAAATTTTCTTTCTCTCTGGAGCAATTGACTTTTAGCAGAAGCACATGGCAGAAGCCAGTGTGCACCTGCACCTATGCCTTACCTCACATCTAGTCCAATAGACTAGTACTGTCAAAGAAATTAAGACTTAGTCCTGTACACTGGTGAGCAAAGCATGCTGGTTACCCAGAGAGTACAAGTCTTATAGGACAGGAATTATTTATTCAGCATCCCTCAAAGAATGTTTTGGGGAAGTCTAAATCATAATATGGCAGCAATAGTGTTGGGGGAAGAATATAGGAGTCTGTGGGAAAGAAGGATTGACTCGAGTCAAAGGGTTGCTCCTCTGGGGCAGTTCCCACATAGGGGAAGCTGATGGGCTCTTTTGAATGTTGTGTGTGTTTTCTGAATTGATCATTGTTGCCTTTCCTTTGTGTCTTATGAACTTTCTTTGGAGCAAAATCAGGGCAATCCTATAGCTGATAAGCATTTTATACCTCTGGAAAATCACATTTTACTGGTTTTAATTTGTAAAAACATATAATTAACTATGTCACCGTAAACTTACAATAATAGTTCCCTTTTTATAGTTCTTCAAGACTTGTAAGTCTCAGAAAAGCCTGGAGAAATAGTATCAAGTACAATCATTCTCTGTTTGTAGATAAGGAAACTGAGTCCCAAAGAAGTCATGTGTTTAATAAATACCAGAAATGAGTCTTGAATTTAGACTTTTCTGATTCTGTCAAGTGCTTTTTCTACAAGACTTCAGCATACTCTTCTACCACTTTCTTCAACAGGATTGATGATGAGGGTTCAGATAGGTAGAAATGCCCATGTGCTAAGAACAAGCATGCAGGAGAACTCAGACATCTTATCTTTAATAGCTCTGTGAAAATCCTGTCCTATCAAGTGATAAAGAAACTCAAGATTTAGAAATAGAAGGGACTTTGTAATCTAATCCATAATAATCTTATCCAACTCCTTCATTTTTCAAATGAGGAAACTGAGGCAGAAGGAGGTTAAGCAATCTCATGAAGTGCTCTTTGCACTATATAGCATCTGAGTCTGATTAGTGTTTTTAGATTTCTACGATAACTGTAGACAGACAAAAGACAAATTGAAAAAAGAAAGATCCACACCCAGAAAAAGAACTATGGAGTCTGAATGCAGATTAAAGCATATTATTCTCTCTCTCTCTCTCTCTCTTTCTCTCTGTCTCTCTCCTTTTTTGGTTTCTTCTTTCTCATGGTTCCTCCCATTGGCTCTAATTCTTCTTTTCAACATGACTAAGATGAAAATATGATTAGTATGAATGTATATGTGGAGCCTATATCAGATTGCATGCTGTCTTGAGGAAGGGGGAGAGGAGGAAGGGGGAGAAAATTTAGAATTAAAAATCTTATGAAAGTGAATGTTGAAAACTATAAATAAATTAAATAATTAAAAGAAATTAAGGAAGAAAAGAAGAAAGAAGGAAAGAAAGAGAGAAAGAAAGAAAGAAAGAAAGAAAGAAAGAAAGAAAGAAAGAAAGAAAGAAAAAGAAAGAAAGAAGAAAGGCATCCTGGGATATTGCAAAGAGCACTAGACTTGGATTCAGAAGGCAGGAAGATCTGAATTAAAATTAATCCTCAAACAATTACTAGCTCTTTAACTGTGGGCAAGTCCTTTAACCTGTTTGACTCAGTTTCCTCATCTGCAAAAGTGGTGATAATAATAGCACCTACCTCCCAGGTTCACTGTGAAAATCAAAGGAGATAATAATTGTAAAGTGCTTTAGCATAGTGCCTGGCACATAGTGAACACAATTTAAATGTTACTTTTCATTATCATTATTAATATTATTATTAATTATTTTGTTAGTCCACTGACTCCCTTTGAAGATTAACTAAACATATAACTTTGGGCAAGTTACAAAATATTTCTGAATATTTCCCAATCCACAAAATGAAAAGAATCATATTGATTTTGCCAACCCCTCAGGGGGTTGTCAGGAATGTATTTTATAAAATGTATTAATGTGGGTGCCTGCTGGAGTTGACTTAGGTCCTGAAATTCTCAACAGTGACCAGAAGAGGGAGCTCCAAATTATCATTTGAATACCAGCTCTGAAGAGGATTTCTGTGTCTTTAGAGAGCCTCTTCCTGAGCCTGTCTCTTTTCTTCAAAATAAGGGTGAGAGAGGAGAGGGTGAGAGGGTATTTCTTCAAAATAAGGGTGAGAGAGGAGAGGAGTTAGAGCAGGTGACCTCCAAGGTCCTCTTAGCTCTAACATTCTGTGCTTCTCTAAATCTGTGCAGAAAGTTGTTACAAGGTCTCTCTGGTTGTGATTGGTTGTAGTTTCTCTTTTAAAGATTCATGCTTTTAAAAAATATCTCACCTGTCTCTGGATAAACACCACCTTCAACAGAAGAATCGAATTGTCCCTCGTAGTGAAATAAAAAAATTAAGTAAAGACAATCGATGCAACTACATGTTTTCAACATTATCCACCTCCACCCCTTCATAGTCTTCCACCTCTGTACAGAGGGGAGGGCAGCATGTTGCATTATTATTCTGCCAGACCAAGAGTGCTTATCATAATTACTTAGAATTCAGTTTCTTTTTTAGTATTTTCTTTTATTCCAGACATTTTGAACATTGTTCTGACTTTATTATTATTATTGTTGGTGTACATTAGCTTCTTATTACCTATAGGCTCAAATACAAACTCACATGTAATATTTAAAAGTCATGAGAACCTGGTTCTAGTCAACCTTTACAGACTTATTACCCATTATTCCCCTTCATGCACTTTATGCTTCAACCAAATTTGTGTTCTCACTGTTCCTTACCCATGATATACCATCTCCTGTCTGTCCTCATCTGGCTCTTAAAATGGTTAGCTTCCTACAAAGCTCAGCTTAAATTCTACCTCCTTTGGGAGACCTTTCCTAATTCCCCTAGCTGCTAGTGCCTACCACCTGTCCCTCTTCCCCCAACCTTTTACAATGCTTTGCATATATATATATATATATATATATATAGCCCAGCAGCTATGAGAAATGGGCCTAATACTGATCTAGCTACTGCTATGTGGAAACCAGGATTCTAAGAGGGTGTAGCCAGCCAGGCCAGAAGGGAAGTCCTAAAAAACAGGGTGCCTGAGACTAGAACCCTAGGGGTGTTTTGAACTTGGAAATTGAGACTATGCTATATAAGAAATAAATTAATCTATGAACATAACTCATTTCCCCTCACTAGAGACTGAGGTGGTATTATGGGGTGGAGAGGGCAACCCCATGTGTTTGGGAGTTATTATATTTATTAATATGTCTTTGAAATAAACTTTTGCAAAAGATAGTATGACTGCTAGTGACTAAATGGAACTGGAGTACAGGGAAAGGCATAGTGGGGGAGCATGAAAGGCCATTGATAGAGCCTACATTGTCATTGCAGAGAGCCTACAAACTCCCAGCCCCCTTAAAGAGCCTGGAGAAACATGGGAGAAAGGTGCTATGTAACACACCTGGCCTTCAGGCTGGGGCGGTGGGGGCACGGTGGTCCTTGTATAGGTTTGCAGGTTGTTTCCCTCAGTAGAATGAAAAAAATTAAGGATATCCTTAAACCAATAGGATCTAATTTCTACTTAAATGTTTTTAGTTAAAGGAAAGTCATTCCTTTTGGAAAAGCCCCTTCCACTTTAGGACAACTCTACTTGTTGGGATTTTTTTTCCTTTTATAATGCCTTTCAGTGCCCTCCATTCACAGTTCCTAGTTCCACCCTCAAATGTTAAGCAGAGCAAGTCTCTTCCAAATGGTAGCTCTTCAAATATTTAAAGATGGCTATCGAGTCTCTCCACTAAGTCTTCTCTTTCTAAGCTAAACATCCCCAGTTCTTTCAACCAATCCTTGTATTGATTCAATTGGATGCCTACTTATAATCACCTATGCAAGGCACTGTTCTGAGGATTGAGATACAAAGATTAAAATGAAATAGTCTCTATCCTAAAGGGAAATTGAGGAAGGGGAAAGCAGTAACAAGTGCGGGAGGTAGGGAGGTAGGGAGGTGAAGGGAATCAAAGGAGGCTTCATAGACACACAAACTGAACCTTAAAAGAGTGTAATGATTTTGAGCTGTAGTGATTATGAATACATTACAAGCATGAGAGAGAGTTTATTTGATTTTGAGGAGGTGTGAGATAGAAGGTTGAGTTCAAGGAATACCTAGTGATTTAATTTGGTTGTATAGCAAACACTTGTGGGTAGGGCAAGTGCTACTTACATGTAGGTCACCCGCCCAAAAAAGAACCTACGCCATATTCAATCAAGATACTCTTTGAATCTGCATCCACTTAGACCACAGCTCAGGAATCCCAACCAATATATTTACTTTTACTAGTTAGCCAGAGGACAAAATTAATTCAAGGGAACAACATTTAATGAAATTGCATAGTAAAAGAAGTAGTAATGAAATATTTCCCATGCTAACCTCAGGTGCATTCAACCACATTTACATCTTCTATCACTGGGAAGAGGGAACACACCCAGTAAACATAGGAGAAGGGACACAAGCCTCATCGGGCTTATTTATCGATGTCGTTTTGCTGCTTTTGTTGGTCCTGCTCCCTGTTGGGCTCAGGGAGCTTGTAGTCTTGGCTGAGAATGTGGGAATTTTGTGTGTTCTCTCTGCTGAGCATTATTTATCGATGGTTTCCTATAGTTGCTACTGGTCACTGCCAGAAGACCCTCCACTGGTCACTTGGTTGTGAAAATTCTCTCTGCTTCCATCTTCTGACTTCAGCTAAGTTCTCCACTGAGGTCCTACCATTTCCTCATGAGAATAATGGGCTCTAGCATTTTTTAGCTTAAAACACAGAGACCAAGTTCCAGTTCTGTTAGGGATGTAGACCCATATATCTAAAACTGAAATAGAGGGAAACTTGTAATTACTTTCCCTAAATGGAGTCTGTCTTTGTCCCAAGCCACTATTTAATTTAGAATTAGAAAGTACTTGTAACTCATGGTAAATTTCTGACTGGAAAATTGCTTCCTTTCATAATCATTTTGTGGGGTGGGGAATGAAGACGGTACCATATTTTCAACCACTAAGGATTATCCTGATCTAATACTTTTCTCCCTCCCCCCCCCAACTCTTGAGGTTCTTTTTGTTGTTCAATTCAACTAGATGAGAAGTTTAAAAGGAAAAGAACTCTTGGGATAAGAACCCTTTATCTCAATCCCTTAATCCAAATTCCTATCTTTATTATGTATCCTTGGCTAGCAAGAAGCATTACACCGTCCTTCATTTGGAAGATAAAATACAGGGGAGGAAGTAATATGAAATAAACCTGAAAAGGAGAACTGGAGTCAGACTATGGCTGGCTGGGGGAGTTTGGATATGATCCTAGAGGCAAGAGAGAGCCATTGAGAGTTTTTGAGCAAGGGAGTACTATGGTCAAAACTGTTTCAGGAAGATTCTTTCCATAGTGGAGGATGGACTAGGGGGAGAACGTTTGGAAGCACAGAGACAAATGATGAGTCCCTAAATTAAGGTGGTGTCCCTGTGAGTGGAAAGAAGATGTCTATGAGAGGCATGGAGGTAGAATTAGTTAGACTTGGCATATAGCATCTGATTTGACAAAGGGAATTACCGATGGAGAAGAGTCAAGGATGTCCTTGATCCTCCTCCCATACCCTTTGGAAGCTTGCTTTGCCAATCTTCCACTCTCTTTCCCTAACATTTAATCTCCCCTTATCCACTGGCTCCTTCCCTATTACCTAAAACCTGGCCAGATCTCAGCCATCCTAAAGAAAAAAAAGAGAAAACTTCACAGCAACATAATACCCCCTCAAGTGATCATTCTATTCTGTTTTTCCTTCACAAAGTCAAAGTTCTAGGGGGAAAATATCTGGTCATTATTTCTTCTTTTTCACTTCCCATTAACTTTTCAACCCCTTGCAGTCAGACATCAAACCACACCAATCTCTCAGAACTGCACTGATATCATTACTAATGTCAGAAATGATGTCTTAATTACTAAATTCAGTGTCCTATTTTCCCTAGTTCTCTTCCTTCTTGACCTTCTTGAAGCATATGGCACTTTTGATCACCTTTCTCTTTCTGAGTGATCTACCTCCCTTGGATTTTCACAACCCTACACTTTCCTCATTTTCCCCTTGCCTCTCCAGCTATCACTTCTCAGTCTTCTTTTCAGGATTACCAGTCATGTCCCATACTTGTTGTGGGCTTTCTTCTTTTTTCTCTTCTCTCTCTCTCTTCCTCTCTCTCCCTCTCCCCCTTCCTCTCTCTCCCCCCTCTCTCTCTCCCTCCCCCCGTCTCTCTCTCTGTCTCTATCTCTCTCTCCTCTCCTAGTATCTCTTTACATGTGACTCCCAAATCTACATAACCAGCCCTCATCTCTCTCCATTGAGCTCCAATACTATCTCCAACTATCTATTGGACATCTCTATATTAATGCTCCCAAGGAATCTTCAACTCAAAAATAAAATATAACTCATTTCCCTTCCCCCTAAACAGATCCCTCCTCCTAACTTGTCAATTTTTGTCAGGGGTACCACTATCTTTTCATTCGCACAGGTTTATAAACTACTTAGGAGTCATGCTCAGTTCTTCCCTTTCCTTCACATATACACATATTCAGTTGATGAGTCAAATAAAAAAGTATTTATTAAATCCTTATTATATGCCAGGTACCATACTAAGTATAGTAATACAATAAAAGCAGAAAGATAATCTGCCTTTAAGGATCTTGTATTCTAATGGGAGAAGATAAAACATGGAAGAAAACTAAGAAGTAAGGTGGGGGGAGGGTAAAGAGGAGATAAAGATACCTGTCATAAGACAAGGTTTCTATAGCATGTAGAAGTCAAGAGAATCAGGAGTACATCTTGGAGAGAAATAAAAAGTCAACCTAGACATACTCCTTAATATTGAGTTTCTGGAAAGAACCAGAAAACCAGAGCGAGAATCTATATGGGTGAATGATGCTTCTGTTGTGTGAAATCAAGGTGTAGAGTGAGGTTCCAGTGTGTAAAGGTTTTTATGGCACAGCATAGAATGTCTGGAGAGTCAGAAATATAGCCTGGAGAGGAACGATGAATGTTGTTGATTCTCCCTCCATGATATATCTCATAGCTGTCCCTTTCTCTTCATTCAAACACAGACACTCCATGATCCTGCTACCTAGGGCAATTTGGGGACACTCATGTGCCAGATCTCCCTTCCCTTTGGGGACATAGAAAGTTCCTGGGGCTGGGCTAGGGACAGTCCCAGTAGGAATTATACATACATATATGTATATATATACATATACATACACATATACATATACATATACATATACATATACATATATATACATGCATAGATATACATAGATATTTGAGGGGGGAATATTTTTTTTGAAGTTTTACATAGTTTTGGTGAAAAATTATCTTCATGGATAAACATAATGCATAGTGCTTTTTATTCCTTCTTTTTGCCAGCACTGATATTTGCCTTTGCAGTACCTCTGACTTTCTTCATTCTGTTCCTTTCACTGCTTTCTTGATGTCTTTTTCTTCTCATAGATGCTATGCCTTGCAAGTCTGTGCTTTGGTTCATTTTTCTTTGCATAGTCAAGAGAACCATAAATCATACCAAAGCCTGTTGTTTTGCCATCACCGATATGGGTTCTGAATCCAAAGACAAAAATGATGTCTGGAGTTGTCTTGTACATCTTGGCCGGTTTTTCTTGAATTTCAGTTTTGAGCACTGTGCCCTTTCTAGATTGAAAGACATCTATAACCATCTGTATATGCTAAAGCACCCTGTTTGTCATGAACTTCCTGATTCTGATGGTTATAGTGTCATTCACTTTTGGAGCACAGCTCCTGGCTAGTTTCAACATCAGAGTCAGCAAGAAGCCTCCAGGAGACAGGCTGAGAGAAGAGTCAAGAGCCTAGGTAAAGGATGGCACAGATGTGAGATGAATGGCCTCTAGACCCCAGGAAGTCTCACCATGGTGGCAGCTGGTTCCTTGAGCAGCAGGAGAGGGACAGTGTGAAGTATTTTCTTTCATTGAGATGAGCAATAAATAATTCTTTCTCTACCCTTTGTTCCAGGTACCCTCATGTGCCCATCAAAGTTTTAAGGATTTAGGAATCTGCTGGTCATCATTTTATTTTCCTCTTCACCTTTGAATGGTAGAATGGTATAGTATATAAAATATAATATATGCTGATATAAATATAAAATATGCTGATTTGTTAAAGGACCCGGGCTGTCTTTCTTATTTCCTGCTTGTGTTACCTTGGATAAATTACTCCGTTTTTTTTTCCCCCAGGATTCAATTTCCTCACCTATAAAAAGAGACATTTGGGTTAAATGATCATGAAGTTTTCTTCCATGTCTATGATCTTAGGACCATTTCTTGTCTTGATTACTACTATAGCCACCTAATTGGTCTCCTTGTATCTAGCCTGACCCTTTTCCAATCCATCCTTCTTTACACAGCTTTCAAAGAGTTATTCCAAAAGCATAGGTCTTACCATGTCCTTCATTTACTTCAAAAGAGTCAGTGGCTCCTTACTGCCTGGAGGATAAAATGCAGACTTCTTTGTTTGGCTTTTAAAGTCCTTCACAGTCTGGCTCTAATCTATCTTTCCAGGATGATTACATATTATCCCCTCATTCCCCCAACAACTTCCAGCTAAGCTGATCTATTTGATGTTCTTTGTATATAATGTTCTATTTTGCATCACCTGGCCTTTCCTTTTCTTCTTGGAACCACTAGCCCCATCTAAGGATTGGCTTGAGCTGATCCACTTTGTACATATTAGTTCTTCCTCTCCAAATTACGATGTCTATAGTTTGTATTTACTTATACCTGTTACATCTCCCAAGAAAATATAAACTCCTTAGTGACAGAGAAAATTTTTATTTTATCTTTGGATTGCCATTCCCTATCACAGTGCCTGGTACATAATGAATACTAAATAGATACTTGTTGAATTGAATTGAGGACAGGGTCTAGATCTGTGTTTTCATTAGTATAGAGCAATCATGATTAAAGAAAGACCCTCTATCAATTCAGGTCATTGTCCTTGGGAAATAAGTTTGTAATACTTAGATATTACTCCTATATGTCTGATCATACCCATCCACTACTCAATAAACTCCAGTGGTTCTCTCTTCCCTTTAGGCTTAAATAGCAACTATTTTCTTTGACATTTAAAGCCCTTCCCAAACTGCTCCCAACTTGAGATTTAGGAAAATCACATTGGTAGCTATGTGGAGGATGGATTAAAATGGATGGAAACTGGAGGCAGAAAAGAAGGAGACTTTTTTATAGTCCAGGTGAAAGGTGATGAGAATCTAAGCAGGGTGGTGACAGTGTGAGTGAAGAGAAGGCCACTAGCTGTTTCATTCCATTCTTTTTTTTGTTTGTTTGTTTTTATTTTTTTTATTTTTATTTTTTCTAAACAAATGCTTTATTAACTTCTGTTTTACATCATTCATTTCCGCCACATTTTGAGTTACAATCATTTTCCCCCCATTAGTCCCCCACCCAACCTCCCAGAATAGTAGTCCCAGAAGACATCGCCTCCTCCAATCTGCTCTCTCCCATACCCTCTCCCATACCCCCATCGACTTTTCCATTAGAGGAAGGTGAATCTCTGTGTCCCAATGCCTGCACATCTCATCTCCCTATTACAAGCAAAAGAGTATTGATGATAGTATTTATACATACTTGAAACATTTAATGTTACCACCTCGAATTTCAGATCCATTTCCTTCCTCCCCTGTCACCCATTCCCTCTTGGGAGATAAGCAATTCAGTATATGCTGCACATGTCTAGCTATGCAAAACATTATCATAGTAGATATATTGTACAAGGCTGCTTATAATTCCCTCCCACTCATCCCACCCCCCACCTACATGGTCCATTCCCTACATGATCCTGTCCCTCTTCTACAGTGGGTACCTCCAACCTACCCTCACCTCAAGGATGCCCTCCCATCCATCATCCCCCTTCTCATCCCCCTTCCCCCTATCCTGCTGCAGGTTGAGATATCCCATTTAGTACGTATGTCATTCTCTCCCTGAAACAAATTCAATGTGAATGTGGTTTTGCCTTTTTAGCCTTCCTATTCTCCCCCTCCTTTGCAACCACTTCCCCTGGATTCTTCTGCATGGGATAGTTTACCCTACCCTGTCTCTCCCCATCTCCTCTTGCCACTTTCCTCTCTCACCTCATAATTTCATCCCTTGAGTATTCTCGCTTCCCAACAAATTCAACCTATACCCTCTATCCATATATAACTGTAACCATATACACACACATTCACATATGTATTCATATGACCACACGCCCTTCTTCCATTATTTTCATAGTGAGAAAGATATCATCAGTCACTGTTATTGCTTTTCCATATAGGAATGTAAATAGTTCAACTTTGATAAGTTCCCCTTGATCTCTCTTCCCCGATTACCTTCTCAGGCATCTCTTCCTTCTTGTGTCTGGATGTCAAATTTTCTATTCAATTCTGGTTTTTTCCTCAAGAATGCTTGAAAGTCCTCTATTCCACTGAATGACCATATTTTCCCCTGAAACAAAATACTCAGTTTTGCTGGGTAGGTGACCCTTGGGTTCATTCCCAGTTCTTTTGTCCTCTGGAATATCATATTCCATGCCCTTCAATCCTCAGTGTAGAAGCTGCCAGGTCCTGGGCTATTCTGATTGTGTTTCCACAATATTGAAATTGTTTCTTCCTGGCTGCTTGGAGTATTTTCTCCTTGATCTGGGGATTCTGGAACCTGGCTATAATATTCCTGGGAGTTTTCTTTTTGGGATCTTTTTCAGGAGGTGATCGGTGGATTCTTTCAACCTCTATTTTGCCCTCTGGATCTAAAACATCAGGGCAGTTTTCCTTGAGAATTTCTTGAAGGGTGATTTCTAGGTTCTTTCCTTGATCATGGCTTTCAGGTAGTCCAATAATTTTTAAATTGTTTCTCCTGGATCTATTTTCCAGGTCAGTGGTTTTTCCCATGAGATATTTCACATTGCCTTCTAATCCTTCCTTTGTTTGGATCTGCTTGACAGCATCTTGATTTCTCATAAAGTCATTAGCTTCCATTTGCTCCAGTCTAACTCTGAAGGAATGAATCTCCTCAGTCAACTTTTGAGATTCTTTTTCCATCTGGCAAATTCGACTTTTTAAGTCATTCTTCTCCTCATTGCCCTTTTGGGCCTCCTTTGCCATTTGAGTTAGTCTATTTTTTAAGGTGTTGTTTTCCTCAGTCAGGCTGTTGACCCTCATTTCATACTTTTCCTGCATCCTTCTCATTTCTCTTTCCAATTTTTCCTCCACTTCTCTTATTTGATTTTTAAAGTCCTTCTTAAGGTCCTCTATGGCCTGCAACCCGCTCATGTTTTCCCCTGGGGCTTTTGGAGCAGGACTTCTGACCTCACAGTCCTTTTCCCGCTCTATGCCCCCAAAATAGGAGTCTAGGGTTGCATTTTTCTGTTTCCTTTGCCTTGGCATGTTGCCACTTAATTGCTTGACTTTTGGGCTTGTTGCCACACTATGGCTTTAAGGCCAGATAGAGGAATTTTCGTCCCGAACGTGTGGGGGGCAACTTCCGTTTCTGGCAAGCTGTAAACCCACCCAAGACTTCCACCCTAGATCACAATCCAGATCCAGGGAGGTTAAAGCAAGAGCGATTACCCCCCAAGACTGATCGCTGGATCTCCCCACGATTTGTAGGCTGGGAGCTGGAGCTGCCTCTGAAAACTACAAAATGGTGTGTCTCCTCAGGGGCTTCTAGCCCCCAGGGGAGGGAGCTGACGCATTCCCCAAATACAGGTCCCAAAGTCCATAGGACACTAACCTCTTACTTTGTCCTAGGCATGTCTATGTTGATAATTCTGGAGTCGCCACAGCTCCTCGTGTTCTGGGGTTCCTCCAGCCGGCTGCTGGCCCTGCCACCCTGGGGCTAAAACCTCGGCTCAGGGTGACCTGGGCTTGGCTCGGCTCCTGTGCTCTGGGCTCTGGGCACTGCCAGGTCCCAGACCTCTGTGCTGGTCCTTCCTGCAGGGCTGCTGGGCTGTCCTCATCGGGAGGTTAGCTTCTCTGTGTCATTCTGTGGGTGCTGGGGCTCCAGAAGTTGTTCAGAGTCCCCTTTTACATAGTTTGGGGGGAATCTGGGGGCAGAGAGGCTTGGAAGAGCTGTTTCTACTCCGCCATCTTGGCTCCGCCCCCTGTTTCATTCCATTCTTGTTAACAGAGACTCTGCTGGTACTCTTTGTTCTGATTATTTTTAAAGCAATTGGGGTTAAGCAACTTGCCCAAGGTTACAAAGCCAGTTATTTTTTGTGGGGGTGTTAAGTATCTGAGGCCAGAACAATCCTGGGTCCTCCTGACTCAGGGGCTGGTGCTCTTACTCACTCACCTGACCTCCCCTCTGATTTTTTTTTTAATTTATTTTTTAATTTTTCCCCAATTTGATGTAAAAACAATTTATAACTTTGTTGTTTTTTAAATTTTCATTTCTAAATTCTCCCCTTCCTTCTCACCTCTCCTCTTTCCTTGAGAAGGCAAGCAATTTGATACAAGTTATCCATGTGCAGTCATGCAAAATATATTTCCATATTAGTCATATTTTGAAAGAAAACAGTCAAAAAATCCACTAAGAAAAATAAAGACTTTAAAAAACAAAACAAAACATGTTTCATTCTCCAGCCAGACTCTATCAGTTCTTTCTCTGGAGGGGGGTGGCATTTTTCATAGTAAGTCTTTTGGAATTGTATTGGATCATTGTAATACTGAAAATAGCTGTTATTAATAGCTGATAATCATACAATTTTGCTGTGTACAGTGGTCTCCTGATTCTGCCCACTTTGCTTTGCATCAATTCATATCTTTCCAGGTTTCTCTGAAAGTATCCTATTCATCATTTCTTAGCAATACAGTACTATTCCATCACAATCATATGCCACAATTTGTTCAGTCATTCCCCAATTGAGGATGGGCATCCCCTCAATTTCCAGTTCTTTGTCACCTTAGAAAGATGCTAATCTCTTTTGGGTACAGACCTAGTAGTGGTATTGCTGTATAAATGAGTATAAATTCAAATTGCTCTCCAGAATGGTTGACTCCACTAATAGGGGATTAGTGTTCTAATTTTGCCACATCCCCTCCAATATTTATCATTTTGTTTTCTATCATATTAGCCAATCTGATAAGTTTGGGTGGTATTATTGTTTAGTTGTTTTCAGTCATGCCCAACTCTTTGTGCATGCATTTGAGTTTTTCTTTGGCAAAGATACTGGAATGCTTTGACATTTACTTCTCCATCTCATTTTACAGATGAGAACACTGAGGTAAAAGAAAGGTTATATGACTTGCCTGGCATCACACAGCCTATATTTGAGACTGGGTTTGAACTCAAGTCTTCCTGACTCTAGCCCCAGCTTTCTATCCATTGCACCACCTAGTCGCCCATGTGGTGTGGTACATCAGAGTTAATTTAATTTTTATTTCTCTAATTAATAGTGATTTAGAGCATTTTTTCCTATGACAATGTATAACTGATTATTTCATCTGAAAACTACCTGCTCATATCCTCTGACCATTTTTCAACTGGGGAATGATTTGTATTCATATAAATTTGACTTAGTTCTCTATATATTTGAGAAAGGAGGAGTTTATAAAAGAAGCTTGCTGTATATTTTTTACAGTTCTGATTTTTAACTATGTATTTTCCTCCATTTTATTTCCCCACATTTATCCTTCTCTCTCCTTTCAACCTGTCCATCCTTAAAAGTGATTTGCTTCTGGATACATCACGCCCAATCTTCCCTCCCTTTTATTAGCACCACCCTTCCCTTATCCCTTTCCCTTTCTGCTTTTCTATAGGGTAAGAAAGATTTCTATACACAACTTAGTGTTTATGTTATTCCTTTTTTGAACCAATTCTGATAAGAGAAAGGTTCAAGCAGTTCCCCTTCCACACGTCTCTTAACTTGCCATCCACTGAAAAAGTTCTTTTGCACCTCTTTTAAGTGAGATACTTTATACCATTCTATCTCTCCCTCTCCACTTCTTTTGATACATTCCTCTTTCTCATGCCTTAATTTTATTTTTTTAACTTTCATCTCATCATGTTCAACCACACCCTCTGTCTATGTAGAATTCTTACCTCCCTAATAATAGGGTCTTAAGAGTTAGAAGTATCGGAGCCAAGATGGAGGAGTAGAAACAGCATTTCCAATGTGCTCTGCCCCACACAAATTTCAAACAATGTGAACAACTTCTGGAGCCCCAGCACCCACAGAAAGGCACAGAGAAGCTAACCTCCTGCTGAGGACACCCCAGCAGCCCTGCAGGGAGCAGCCAGCGAAGTGCTCTGAGAGCAGGCAGCACTGCGCGCTGGGAACGACAGCGCAGTGAGCAGAACCTAGCCCAGGTCCGAGGTTTCAGCCCCAGGAGGGTTGGCTTCAGCTGGCTGGAGGGACCCCAGAACACAAGCAATTGTGCCGATTCCAGAATTATCAGCAGAGATATGCCTAGGACAAAGTGAGAGGTTAGTGCCCTATGGACTTTGGGACCAATATTTGGGGAACACGTGGGTTCCTCCCCTGGGGGCGAAAAGCTGCTGAAGAAACAGCTGCACAGAAGCCATTCTGCAGCATGAGTAGTGGCTCTAGCTCCCTGGTCTATGAATTGTAGGGAGATCCAGCAATCGGTCTGGGGGTTAATTGCTCTTGCTTTAAACTGCCTGGATCTGGATTGTGGTCTGCGGGGGAAGTTTGGTGTGGGTATCCAACTTGCCAGAGTGGGTGGAGGCTTTACAGAGGCCACCCAACTGGCAGAAGTTGTGAAGACCCCATGTTTGGGCGGAAGCTCCCCTGTCTGGTGGCAGAGTCCTACTGTGGCAACAAGCCCAAAATCCAAGTAATTAAGTGGCAACATGCCTAGGCAAATGAAACAAAATAAACAGAAAAGTTCAACATTGGACTCCTATTTTAGGGGCAAAGAGGCTCAAAGCATGGAGGAGGACTGTGAGGTCAGAACTCCTGCACCAAAAGCCCCAAATGAAAATACAAGCTGGCTACAGGCCATAGAGGACCTTAAGAAGCAGATAAGAGAAGTGGGGGAAAATTTGGGAAGAGAAATGAAAAAGATGCAAGAAAAGTATGAAATGACAGACAACAGCCTGACTGAGGAAAATAACACCTTAAAAAATAGACTAACTCAAACGGCAAAAGAGGATCAGAAAGGCAATGAGGAGAAGAATGCCTTAAAAAATCGAATTTTCCAGATGGAAAAAGAATCTCAAAAGTTCACTGAGGAGATGCATTCCTTCAGAGTTAGACTGGAGCAAATGGAAGCTAGTGACTTTATGAGAAATCAAGATACTATTAAACAGATCCAAACAAATGAAAGAATAGAAGGCAATGTGAAATATCTCATGGGAAAAACCACTGACCTGGAAAATAGATCCAGGAGAGACAATTTAAAAATTATTGGACTACCTGAAAGCCATGATCAAAGAAAGAACCTAGAAATCACCCTTCAAGAAATTCTCAAGGAAAATTGCCCTGATGTTTTAGACCCAGTGGGGGAAATAGAGGTTGAAAGAACCCACCGATCACCTCCTGAAAAAGACCCCAAAAAGAAAACTCCCAGGAATATTATAGCCAGGCTCCAGAACTCCCAAATCAAGGAGAAAATACTACAAGCAGCCAGGAAGAAACAATTTCAATATTGTGGAAACACAATCAGAATAGCCCAGGACCTGGCAGCTTCTACACTGAGGGATTGAAGGGCATGGAATATGATATTCCAGAGGGCAAAAGAACTGGGAATGAACCCAAGGGTCACCTACCCAGCAAAACTGAGTGTTTTGTTTCAGGGGAAAATATGGTCATTCAGTGGAATAGAGGACTTTCAAGCATTCTTGAGGAAAAAACCAGAGTTGAATAGAAAATTTGACATTCAGACACAAGAAGCAAGAGATGCTTGAGAAGGTAATCAAGGAAAAGAAATCAAAAGGAACTTATCAAAGTTGGACTATTTACAGTCCTACATGGAAAAACAATAACTGTGTTTGATGAAACCTTTCTCATTATGAAAATAATTGAAGAAGGGTACATGGCATATGTTCACAGGAATACATGGATAGAGGCTACAGGTTTAATTTGATGGGAAGGGATGATTCTTTTTTTTTTTTTGGAGGGCAATTGGGGTTGGGTGACTTGCCCGGGGTCACACGGCTGGGTTTTTGTGTGTTGGGTGTCTGGGGCCGGATCTGAGCTCGGGTTCTTCTGGCTCCTGGGCTGGTGCTCTGCTCACTGTGCCACCTAGCTGCCGCAAGGAAGTGAAGTTAAGGGGTGAAGTCAAGAGGTGAGTGAGGAAAGTGGCAAGAGGAGATGGAGAGAGACAGGGTAGGGTAAACTATCTCATGTAGAAGAGGCAAGGGGAAGTAGTTGCAGGGGAGGGGAAGAACAGGGAGGCAAAAAGGCAAAAGCATATTCTCATTGAAGTTGGCTCAAGGAGAGAATCACATACATACTAAATGGAATATCTTACCCTCACTCACTCTCCTGAGTAGGGGAAAGGGGGATGAGAGGGGGATGATGGAGGGGAGGGCATTCTGGGGGGAGGGGAGGTTGGAAGTACCCACTATCAAAGAGGGACAGGATCAAAGTAGGGAATGGACCAGGTGGGAGGGAAATATAAGCAGTCTTTTACAATATATCTACTATGGTAATGTTTTGCATAGCTATACATGTACAACACATACTGAATTGCTTATCTTCTCAGAGGGAGTGTGTGACAAGGGAGGAAGGGAATGGATCTGAAAATCGGAGTTTTAAAATTAAATGTTTCATAAGATGTCCAGGCATTGGGGGTCAGAGATTCACCTTGCCCTAATGGCAAAGTCGAAGGGGGTATGGGAGAAGATATGGGAGAGAGCAGATTGGATGAGGGGATATCTAGTGGGACTGCTATTCTGGGGTGGTGGGTAGGGAAAAATGGGGGGAAAATGTAACTCATAATCTGGTGGGAATGAATGATGTAAACCAGAAGTTAATAAAGCATTTGTTTAATTAAAAAAATAAAAAAATAAAAAGCTTAAAAAAAAGAGTTAGAAGCATCATCTTCCTATGTAGGAATATAAGCAATTTACCCTTACTGAATCTTTTATGATTTCTCTTTCCTGTTTACCTTGTTATGCTTCTCTTGTGTCTTGTGTTTGAAAATCAGATTTTCTATTCAACTCTTGTCTTTTCATCAGGAATGCTTGAAAGTCCTCTATGTCATTGAATATCCATGTTTCCCCCTTAAGTATTATACTCATTTTTGTTGTGTAGGTTATTCTTCATTATAATCCTAGATCCTTTGCTTCCCTGAATATCATATTTTAAGCCTTCCACTCTCTTAACATAAAAGCTACTAAATCCTGGCTCCATAACATCTGAATTGTTTTTTTTCTGGATCCTTGCAGCATTTTCTCCTTAACCTGGAAGCTCTGTAATTTAGCTATGATATTCTTGACAGCTTTCATTTTGGGATCTCTTTCAGGGGGTAATTGATGGGTTCTTTCAATTTCTATTTTACCTTGTGGTTCTAGCATATCAGGGTATTATTAAAAATCATTTCTTGGGGGGCGGAGTCAAGATGGCACAGTAGAAACAGCTCTTCCACACAGCTCCAGCTCCCACCACCTCTAATTTTATGTAAAATGAGACTCTGAACAACCTCTGGAGCTCCAGAACCCACAAAATGACACAGAATAGCCAACCTCCCTCTGAGGACAGCCCAGCAGCCCAGCAGGGAGAGGGCAGTGCAGCACTCTGGGAGCTTGGAATATGATATTCCAGAGGGCAAAGGAGCTGAGATTAATACCAAGAATCACCTACCCAGGAAAACTGAGTATCATGTTTCAGGGGAAAATTTGGTCATTCAGTGGAATAGAGGACTTTCAAGCATTCTTGAGGAAAAAACCAAAGTTGAATTTGACATTCAGATACAAGAAGCAAGAGATGCTTGAGTAGGTAAACAGGGAAAAGAAATCATAATGAACTTATCAAAGTTGAACTATATACATTTCTACATGAAAAAGCAATAACTGTAACTGATGAAACTTTTCTCAGTATGAAAATAGTTGAAGAAGGGCATATGGGCATATGAATACATATGTGAATGTGTGTATCTATGTTTACAGGTATATATAGATAGAGGGCAGAGGTCGAATTTAATAGGAAGGGATGATAACTTAAAAGGTGAAATTAAGAGGTGAGAGAGGAATATAATGAGAGG